>QJPP01004408.1:0-134278 GCA_003996215.1 Jaltomata sinuosa
AGACGAAGAAGAAGAAGAAGAAGGAGAAGAAGAAGAAAAAGAAGAAGAAGAAGAAGACAAAGAAGAAGCAGACGACACAGAAGGAAGAAGTAGAAGAAGAAGAAGGAAGAAGAAGAAGGAAGAAGAAGAAGGAAGAAGAAGAAAGAAGAAGAAGGAAGAAGAAGAAGAAGGAAGAAGAAGAAGAAGAAGAAGAAGAAGAAGAAGAAGAAGAAGAATAAGAAGAAGAAGAAGAAGAAGAAGAAGAAGAAGAAGAAGAAGAAGAAGAAGAAGAAGAAGAAGAAGAAGAAGAAGAAGAAATAGTTGAAAATGGTGAAAGTGGCAACGAAGAAGAAGATAAAAGAGGCACCATTATTTTTTCTTCAATTTTAGATAATTAGGGTTTTCAATAATGGGTCAAAGTATAAAAATAAAAATTTGAGAAAAACTCAAAAGATGAGTCAAAATTCATTAATTACTAATCTAATTTTTGTCACCTCTACTCAATTAAAATAACTTAAGTTACTACAACTTAAATTTAAAACCTTTTTGTCACCATTAGTTGATTTTCCCTTCTATCTAACTAGTGACTTAGATAAAGTGTCTAACTTGTAAATTGTGTCAAATGTAAAGAGATATTTAGGTATTTAACCAAAATGAATTATCCTTTGGAGATGGTTTTAAAACTTTTGTCACTTAAATAATAAAAGAACAGAAACATGGGAAAGGAGGGGGATCATGTGAAAATGGGGTAGGGGGGAGGGTGGTGATGAAGACAAATTGGGTGAAATGGTGAGAGGGTCTAAAATACTAGCTTTGATCGAGTTTATATATCTCGTTGAAACATCATATAGTATAGGGACTAAGATGATAAATCAAAATAAGTATATAGGTTTCTCAGGCCATTCCACCTTTATATTTGAAAGAAGTAAGGTTACATATTACTTTGAGAATAAGCCGACTAGCTAGCAAAATCTATGTAGGAGGTAGTAATTGCACTCATTATAACTATTTTCTAAAAGTTACATAAATGCAATTTATTTAAAAAATTTAAACTTTAATTAAACAAATTTAATTATATTGTGTACAATTTTTTTATATTCCTAAATTATCTCTCCTAATTAAATATAGGAAAAGTATTCTCTCACCTAAGATTACTATAATCCAAAATCTCCAACAATCTCTCTTCTTCATCTACCGCATATTTTTTCAAAATTCTCTCTTATTGTAACGACCCTTTTTGTCATTATGTGTGAGCTAATCATGCAAGAATCAGGGTTAGAATTTTTTCAAAACTGGAAGTTAAAATTTTTGGGCTAAGCTAGTCTTGAACGAAATCCAAGCAAGGTATGATCTAGGGAAATTCGATAAGGATGGTAAAAGTAAAAAAGTTTAGCTTGTTTTAATGATAGCTAAGGCGATAAGAAACCCGTAGGACTTTTCAGAAATGAATTCGGGTAAGTAGAACTTCTGCTATCAAACTTGACATAAAGGGGTTAGTCTGGGATGTCATGGTTTGAGGGTGCATTATGGAAAAGGCAAAACTAGGAGAAATTATGAGTTTCTTCCTCGTCATACCTACTATAATGGGTGGCTGGCCACTATGAGGCTACCGCTATAGCAGAATAATTTTTGCTATAGAGGGAGTCAAAGGTGGTCAATCCTGCTATAGTAGAAGGCTTCCACTACGGCAGTGTCGCTATAGAGGTATTGGGCCGCTATAGCGGGGTAAATTAATGTTAATACAAAAACTTTCTCAAAAATATTCATTATTTCTAAAACACATTTTGGGAAAGGCTGAGGTGATTTGGGGCAATTTCTACCTGTTTTCCACCAAATTTCTTCGTAAAGGTAAGTTATTTATCCCTACTAACTAGTGTTACAATTTCTAGTTCATAAAATCACTAGTTTACAGGTCTTGGGGAGGGTGTAACTTAACCTAGATGTAAATTCCTATGTAAGGGGTGATAATAGAGTGTAAAACTTTGGTGTTTTAATTAAAGGTTGATTATTCATGATTGCATGACCATAATTCGCTAGTGTAACCATAAAGTTGATAGTTTTTAGGTGAATTATTGGTGGAAAGGCCCTAGGATGGGTGGAATGATCATGAACTTGGCCTTAGGGTTTAGGATTAGGCTGTAATCTGCGATGTTATAGTTCATTGGTTGATTTTGTGTTTACATTCCTATTTTTTGGCCATAATCAATACGAAGTTGTAAGAAAAGGGAAAGCTCAGCTTTGGTAGAGCATTTCAGGCTTGAATTGAGGTAGGTGATGGTTTATTCTAGTTGAAAATCTAAATTATGTTATGTGTGCATGCTAATTGTTCCTTAGTATTACTTCCACAATACAAGTTCATGGAAAAGTGAATGACTGTTTGATATCTTGAGAGTTAATCACATGCAATGAGTCTATTTGAAATCTTGTTTGTTCTTACAAGTGTTGTTCTGTTATCATTGTGATTGTGATTGTATTGATATCTGTCAGTTTTATGGAATATACTGGTATTTTGACATCTCCACGGGATTGGTTGGCATAAGGTTGATAGATACCTAATGTCTGGGATTTTGGTATATAGACAAGATCTCGTCCCCTGCAGGCCATGGCTAGTGGACGACCATAAGACCCTTAGTATGTGTGTACAGGTAATTGGTGAGTGTGATAGTCTATTGAGTGGAAAACGGATATGTGTTTTCATTATTATATTAGTTCCTTGAGTGGACTGGGGATATGTGTTTTTATTATCATATTGGTTCCTTGAGTAAGCCGGGCTTAAGTGTTTCATTATTATATTGATTCCTTGAGTGAACCGGGCTTAGCTATTTACATGATATATCTGTTGGTTCCCTGAGTGAACCATGTTGGTGTGCTTAAATTCTTAAGGTGGTTTCATGATGTAAATCGAGAAGCATGTTATGGCTATAGTTGTTGTCCTATGGATCCTTGGGTGGTCTGGGTTACTTGCAAGATGTGACATGATTTTATGTTGCCTATTACTTGTGTAGTTGGGACAGGACTTGTATAGTTGTTGAGTCAGAATTGTTGACTTGGAGTCTTATTGGTGGTCATAGTTGACTGGACCTGTTATTCTTGTTGACTGATATTGAATGAATTTCATGTTGTACTTGTTACATGGTTAAGTGATTATGAATTTGTATTGGAATTTCATAATAGGGAAGCATGGTTGTCTTGTTATACTACGTTATAGTAATATGTTCATATTTCTCATTTCTTATTTTGGGTTGGCCGATGATCCTACCAGTACACCATTATTTCTTGTGTATTTGATACTACACATGCTCTTCTTTTGTTGAGTACATAGTATATTTCAGTGACTGCTTTAAGACCTCAGCTATGAGTCAGATGATATCCGAACTCAAGGGTGAGTTGCATCTTTTGAGCTACCATGAGTTCTTCATTATTTATGGTCCATTGTTTTGGACTTAGACATTATTTTATTTTGGGTCGCATCCCCTTTTCTCAGACAGTTAATAGAGTTTTAGTATGATAACTTTCAGACTCTAGGGGTGTTTCATATCAGCAAGTTGTTCTTTTCTGTTAAAGATATGAATTATTTGTTTAATTAATGAGAATTGTTTTAGTTTCCTAATTTTGGCTAAGTATTGATTGGTTAGTTGGTTCTTCCACCGGGGGTTTTGTGTGGGGTCCACTTGCGGTGATTTAGGTTATGACAAAGTTAGTATTATAGCCCTAGGTTTGTTGATCTTGTCGTACCAAAACAGGTCTAGTAGAGTCTTGTAGAATAGTATGGAGACGTCTGTACTTTTCTTCGAGAGGCTATAGGACTTTAGAAAACTATTCTTTTTTTCTTCCTTCGTGCTATAACCTGATTCCAATTGGTATCTGGTGATCCAAATTTGTATCTGACCCCCTTTCATTCTTTTGTCAGCAAATTGTAAACACTAGGTTGAATGAAGCGAGGGAAGCAGCTCCAGCTGCGAGACCGCCTGTTCGAGGGTGAGGTAGGGGTAGGGTAAGAGAGAGAGAAATACCCGCTAGGGGTGGAGCTCAGGCAACAGCTCACCAGCCCGTCAGAGGCCAGCATTACCTCTCTCACCCCAGGATCATGTTAAGAAGGTTGAGGAAGTGAATGAGGATAGCACAAAACCAGAGGTGGCAGCACCGTTTAAAGGTTCTGGCATTTCTAAGTAGGCTGGATGGTACTATAGCCACCCCCACTATGCCAGCTTTCTAAGTTCCGGGTGCCCATCCTACTGTTACCTTAGCTCCCAGGATGGATGAGGCTTCGGGTATATATGCATTTTTCTATCCTTTGTTAGGCCCTATTATGACTGGGACCGAACATGAGTTACTGACCAAGTTTCTAAAAATAAAACCCCATTCATTTCATGGTACTGAGGATGAAGATGCTTTTGGATTTATTCATGATTGCTATGAGAGGCTACACAAATTGGGAATTGTGCAATAGCATAGTGTTGAGTTTATGACTTTTCAACTGCAAAGGGATGCCAAGCAGTGGTGGAGAGCCCATGTGGAGTGTCAACAATTAGCTTTGCCTCCAATGACTTGGGCTCAATTCCATATGCTATTTTTGGAGAAGTATGTACCCCGTACTCTTAGGGATCACAAGAACGATGAGTTTTTGACTCTTGAACAGGGCAATATGTTTATTGCAGCCTATGAGGCTAAGTTTTATGCTCTGTCTCGCTATGCTACCCAGTTGTTGGGCACTGAGGAGGAGAGGATATGGTTATATGTTAATGGTTTGAATACTGATCTTCAGGTTCTGTCTGTTCACATGACTTTGGTAGGAAGAAGCTTCAATAACGTGACTGATCATGTGAAAAAGCTTGATGGAGGTAAGAAAGTTGGGCAGGCTAAGGTATTAGCCAAGATGTCCCAGAGTGTGGGTAGTTACAGTGGGTCTTATTCCAAGAGTCACATCCAATAGGTTCACTTGTCTTATCCCATTCAGTCAACCTTTCCAGCCTCTATAGGTAGCCATTCAGGGTCTATTCAGTAGTCTCCAGCTACTAGAGGCCAAGGGTCTTCCTATTCTTTGGCCAGCAGACGTTCTCTTGAGTGAGGTTGTTACACTTGTGGTGTTGTGGGGCACTTCAAGAGAGAGTGCCCTCTTAGACAAATAGGTAATTAGGTGCAGCAACATGCCAGGGATGTGATTCTAGTAGGTAGAAGTGGCAACGGTAAGGGCCATCCACAGGGTGGACGAGGTAATAATCAGGGAGGTCGTGGTAGAAATAAAGGTAATGGTAATACAGGGAAGGGTGGATCACAGCCTGCTAGGGAGGTTGCCTAGCTTGATAATAGAGCTCATTGTTATGCCTTTCCAGGTAATTCTGAGGCTGAGGAATCTGATGTTGTTATAACAGGTACTATTCTCGTATGTGACCAGATGGTTATTATTTTGTTTGATCTGGGTTCCACTTACTCTTATGTATCTATTAGATTTGCTTTGGTTCTGGACTTGGTCTGTGATGTTTTCCAATTCTCCTGTATATGTTCCTGCTCCAGTTGGAGATTTTGTGGTAGTGACCCATGTGTATCGTGCATGTTCTATTTTGTTTATGAGTCTTCAAAATTGGGTAGACATGATTATTTTAGATATGTTTGATTTTGACATTATTCTAGGTATAACTTGGTTGTTTCTATATCATGTTGTTTTTTGCTGCAATACTAAGATAGTGACTCTAGAGATGATGGGCATGGGTAAACTAGAGTGGGAGGGTGTCTATAATTCTAAGCTGGTGAAAATCATATCTTTTGTTTGGGCTAGAAATATAGTGGGGAAGGGGTGTTCAGCCTTTCTGGCTCATTTTTGGGATATTAGTGCGGAGTCCCCTCCTATTGAGTCAGTTTTTGTGGTTTCTAAGTTTCAGGAGATATTTCCTATGGATTTTCCTGGTATGCCTCCAGACATGGATATTGACTTTTGTATTGATTTGGAGCCAGGCACTCGCCCAATATCTATTCCCCATTATCGAATGGCTCCGACAGAGTTGAGAGAACTCAAAATTCAGTTGCAGGAACTGCTTGATAAGGGATTTATTCATCCCAGTGCTTCACCTTGGGGTGCTCCAGTTTGGTTTGTTAAAAAGAAAGATTGTAGCATAAGGAGGTGCATTACAGACAATTGAACAAGGTTACCATCAGGAATAAGTATCATTTGCCCCAGATATATGATCTCTTTGACCAGTTGTGGGGTGCTTCAGTATTTTTCATGGTTGACTTGAGGTCAGGTAAATTGACTTGAGGTTAGGTTATCATCAGCTGAAAATTCAGTCATGAAGATATACCTAAGGCAGCTTTCAGAACATGGTAGGGGCACTATGAGTTTCTAGTAATGTCTTTTGGGTTGACTAATGTGTCGGCAACCTTCATGAGCTTGATGAATGGTATTTTCAAGTACTTCTTGGATTCTTTTATGATAGCCTTTATTGATGACATTTTGATTTACTCTAAGAGCAAAGAGGAATGTGCAGAGCATCTTCGTATTGTCTTGGAGATTTTAAAGGAAAAGAAGTTGTATGCGAAGTTCTTAAAATGCGAGTTCTGGTTGTCTTCAGTTTCCTTCTTAGGGCATGTGGTCTCAAAAAAATGGTGATGGTAGATTCCCAGAAGATTGAGGCGGTTAAAAGTTGGGTTTGGCCTAGCTCTGTGATGGAGGTTAGGAGCTTCGTGGGTCTTGCTAGTTATTATCGCAGGTTTGTCAAGAATTTTGCTTCTATTGCTACCCACTTGACAATATTGACTCAGAAAGAGGTGCCATTTGTTTGTTCAGATAAGTGTGAGAAGAGCTTTTAAAAGCTCAAGACACATTTGATTACAACTCCTATTCTTTCATTGCCGATTGAAGGTAAGGATTTTATTATATTTTGTGATACTTCACATTTGGGTTTGGGTGCTGTGTTGATGCAGGACAGGAATTTTATTGCTTATGCTTTAAGGAAATTAAAGCCTCATGAAAATAATTACCCGATTCATGATTTGAAGTTTGCAGAGATGGTATTTGCACTTAAGATCTAGAGGCACTATCTTTATGGTGTCAAGTGTGAGGTATTCACAGACTATCGCAGCCTGCAGCATCTGTTCACACAAAGGGATTTAAACTTGAGATGGAGGAGATGGATGGAGTAGTTAAAACACTATGATGTGACAATCTAGTATCATCCGGGTAAGGCCAATATAGTGGCAGATGCATTGAGTCAAAAAGCAGTAAGTATGGGCAATTTGGCCTATTTAAGGGTAATAAGGCAACCCTTGGCTAGGGAGTTTCAAACTCTAGCATTTAAGTTTATGCAATTTGGTATTTCCAAAAGGGGTGGAGTGTTTGCTAGTATTGAGGTGAAGTCAACATTTCTGGATGAAATCAAGGTCAAACAGTTTGAGGATGTGCAATTGAATAAACTCCAGAACAAGGTGGTGTCTGGTGAGGCATCAGATACTATACTTGATGGATATGGCGTATTGTGGTTTAGAGGGAGGGTATGTGTTTCTTGGGTTGGTGATTTGATTCAGAACGTTCTAGCTGAAGCTTATGGTTTGCAATATTCTATTCATCCAGGTGTAACCAAAATGTATCGGGACTTGTCATAGATTTATTAGTGGCCTGAGATGAAAAGGACATCACAGAATATATGTCCAAATGTCATGACTGTCATAAGGTAAAGTATAAACATCAAAGGCCTGCGGGTTTTCTCCAAAGGATGCCCATTCCCGAGTGAAGGTGGGAGAGGATAGCTATGGATTTCATGGTAGATCTTCCTAAGACCTTGGAAAAGTATGACTCAATTTGGGTTATAGTGGAGAGGCTGACTAAATCAGCCCATTTTATTCTGATAAGAGTGGACTATAGCTCTAAACAATTGGCCAAGATCTATGTAAGGGAGACAGTGAGGCTACATGGGGTGCCCTTTCCATCATTTAAGACAGAGGTACGCAATTCACTTTAAAATTTTGGGGCAGGTTACATGAATAGTTGGGCACTCAACTAACTTTTAGCACAGTCTTTCATCCTCAGACTGATGGACAGTCAGATAGAATAATTCAGGTACTTGAGGACATGTTGAGGGCATGTGTGATCGACTTTGGTGGCTATTACGACCAGTTCTTTCCATTGTGTGAATTCTCATATAGCAATAGTTACCACTCTAGCATTGACATGGATCCATTTGAGGCACTCTATGGGAGGGGGTGTAGATCGTTCATATGATGGTTTGAGGCTGGTGATGTAAAACCTCTAGGAATTGATTTGGTGAAGGAATCTCAGAAAAACGTAAGATGTATCCAAACCAAATTATTGACAGCCTAGAGTAGGCAAAAGGAGTATGCAAACCATAAGGTAAGGGACATGTCATTCCAGGTTAGAGAACAAGTTTTGTTGAAAGTGTTACCTATGAAGGGAGTCATGAGGTTTGGCAAGAAGGGAAAGCTTAGCCCTCGGTATATCAGTTTGTTCAAGGTTTTTGGAGATATGGGGCTGGTAGCGTACAGCTTGGCATTGCTACCAAGCTTGTTGAGAGTCAATTCAGTATTCCATGTATCCATGCTTATGAGATACCATGGGGACGGGGATTACATCATCAAGTGGGATTCAGTTTTTTTAGATAAGGATCTTACTTATGAGGAGGATCTAGTTTCCATTCTTGATTGGGATGTCCGAAAGTTGAGGAAAAAGGGAGATTAGATCGGTAAAGGTTCAATGGATGCATCATCTGGTTGAAAAAGCCACTTGAGAAACTGAGAAGGACATGTGGGACAACTACCCTAACTTGTTTGAGGAAGTTTGAGGATCTAGGCACTCTTTCATCTTCTTGACTAATCTCATTTTTCTTATTTGATCATTCGAGGATGAACGATGAGTAAATTAGTATTTGTTATAATGATCATTTCTGTCATTATAGGTAAGCTAATCGTGCAAGAATCAGGGTTAGAATTTTTTCAGAATTGAAAGTTAAAAATTTTAGGCTAGGCTAGTCTTAGACAAAATTCAAGCAAGGTATGGTGTAGGGAAATCTGGGAAAGGATTGGATAAAAGTAATAAATTTTAGGTTGTTTTTATGATATCTAAGGCAATAAGGAATTCGTAGGACTTTTCAGAAATGAATTCGGGTAAGTAAAACTCTCGATATTAAACTTGACGTAAAGGAGTTAGTTTAGGATGTAATGGTTTGAGGGTGCACTGCGAAAAAGGTAAAACTTAGAGAAATCCTGAGTTTTTTCCTTGCCGCACCCACTATAGCAGGTGGCAGGCTGCTATGGGGCTATCACTATAGCGGAATAATTCCTACTATAGCGGGAGTTAAAGGTGGTCAATCCCTCTATACAAGAGGCTTCCGCTACGGTGGTGCTGCTATAGCGGCATTGAATCACTATAGCAGGGTAAATTGCTGTTAATGTAGAAACTTTCTCAAAAATGTTCAATATTTCTAAAACACATTTTGGGAAGGGTTGAGGCAATTTGGGGCAATTTCTACATGTTTTCCACCATATTTCTTCGTAAAAGTAAGTTATATATCCCCACAAACTAGTGTTTCGATTCCTAGTTCTTAAAATCACAATTTACATGTAATGACCCTTCTGATCATTCATACATTTTAAATGTCTTTGCACTATTAGAACTTACTTGTAGCGGCCCAAAGTCATTTATGACTTGCTAGGACTGGTGGTTCAGTTCCCTGGCCATTCGTTAGGTCGTTATGACCATTTCCCTGTTTTAAAGCTTTAACTTGGAAAATCATTGAATTTAGTCAACATTCTTAGCTAGCATGCTCGAAATCAAATTCCAATAGTTTTGTAAGCTCTAGGTTATGGATTTTTGTCTAGTTGGACCTTTAGTCAGGGCCGGAGAACTTTCGGTATAGTTCTATCTCATTTTTTGAGATTTCAGGCTAGTTAGAGTTAGAAGTTTGACTTTGGCCAACTTTCAATGATTGGAGCATTGGATTTGAAATCCGATGATTCCATCAAATCTGAAATGTCTAGTTTTGGTCAGGTAGGTGGTTGGTTCGGGTCCCAAGTGAGCCGGGTTCATTTTGAGTTTTTGATTGGAATTCACAAGTGTTGTCTTGGGTCAACATTTCTTTGTAATGACCTCGTATGAAAATTTCATCAATTTTGTTGAGTCCAAAACATCATTTTCACTCTAGTTACATGTTTGGTTTGTGTGTATCGGGTTTTGATTGTGCCTGGAACCTCTTGTGGGAGTATTTCAAATTGCTGGTATTTCTGCAGCAGAGTAGTGCTCAACACGATTGTGCCATAGCACTGATATTGTTCCCTTCACACTTTCTCCCTTCAGTGCCATCACGCCTGCACCGAAATTGTGCTGGTGCCCGTGTTTCTCCTTCAGCGTGATCATGTCGGGGGACTGTGATTGTGCCAGTGTGCTGCCACCTCCTTTAGAGCGATCCCGCCTGGTGACTGCGATCATGCAGATCTGCAACCTGCAATATATATATAACTTGTCCCTTGAATTTTTAGCCATTTCCCCCATTTCCCTCTCACTCTAAAACCTTTTCCCTCACCTAAAACATGTACTAAATCATTTCCCAGCCGTGAGAATTCAACAATTGGAGGATTTTATCGTCTCCCCCTTTTATTTGGTAAGTCCCTCTTCTCCAATTCTTCCATTGTTATGGCTAAGTATCCAATAAAGCTTCTTAGCTTACCTTGGGGTTAATTTTTGTGTTTTAGTTGCTATTTGGGTCTGCTCGGTCATTGAGACGCGTGTGTCACCTTGTTTCCCTTGTTCCTCCCTCCGTGGTAAGTAATTATCCGCTTTTACTCTTGCTTATGTTAAGTTCTCGCATTTTTTATTCCTCTTCTTCTCTGGACTATTCCAGGCCCTTCCTTTGCCCAAATTGTGCTCAACTTCTAAGCATGTGTTCCTGGCTAGGTTGGGAATATCGTGGTAACTTTTGTTTCTAGCTTTAGGTTACGGGGCCCATAGACCAACTTTTGACCCGCATTTTGACCCGGCTAAATTATTAACATTATGGGAGTTGTTAGCTTTGTATTAATGAGTAGATGTCATTTTGATAGTTTGAGTGCTATTTGGGGCTTCTCGAAGCAGTTCAGGGTTAGGCTTTGGCTTTCCAGTAGCTTATCACCGGATGCCAGGTAGGTTATGGCTTACCCACCTTAGACTTTGGGTATATAGGATGTAATTGTACTATTTAGCATCTTTGGATTGGGTTTACTAGGTTGGTACCCCAGACCTTATCCATTTCTTCTTGTCCGTCTTATTTTCCTATGTTGGTTTTAGTATTTGATCTCATTTTATAGTATTACCCTTGTGGCCCTGGTTGGCCTTTGTATTCACCTTTGGACCATAGATGGTGGGATTTGAAAAATGTCTGTGAGTCTCGGATACTGATTTACAATTTATGAGCTGGTTATATGTGTTGTAGAGCGGATTGAGCTTGTGCAAGGCTGGTAGATTGATTGTGAGCCGTTGGGCTATTCATTGTATTCGATCATATCATCATTATCATGTAAAAGGGTTTTTAGTATTTGATTTACTGCTATTATGGCTGCAGGCCTAACTATCATTAATTTTCTAAACATTGCATGGCCTCGAGGGACCGTTTTAAGTATAAATGGTTTGAAATAGATTTAAACTGGTTTTATGGATCTTCTTGGAGTAAAAGAGATCTTATAATGGTTTTTCACACTAATTCTAGACTCGGTTGGGCCAGAGTGCAAGATATGATTTAATACTAGTTTTGATATAATACTAGGCTCCGCTGGGCCAGAGCGCTAGATATGACTTCTCTACTAATTTTAGATTCGGATAGATTCTGGGCACGATTTTTAAGATATTCAGAGTTATATGTGGTCGCAGAGACCTCCATGGACCTTGCTGATCTAGACTAGGGGCTACGGACCGAGAGTACATGAGGAGAGGTATACGGAGGATTAGAGGTATACAGGGGAAGCCTTCCATGAGTCTTACCTGTTAGGCCTACAAGTACCGGAGGAGGTGCATAGGGTACCACCTGGCATTTCATAGCATATCATATATTATTTGTGGTTCCATCCTTATTTGTTGTTTGTTGAGTGTAAGCTTTGGTAGTATGGGATGCCAGAGGGTTTGTTTTTACTTGTATCTGTTCCTCGGGTGTATGGGAGCTCGTTAGGACTGTAGGTAGATTAGATTACTCATTCATTTTATAGTTGTTGTTAGGTCATCTTTCAGATCATCCTTACCTTGTGGATTATACTACTAGAATTATTATGTATGTTGTTTTTCCTTCTTTCCCTTTTTATTGATGTTACTAGTATACCACCATGTTCTTAAACTATCTATATATATTGATGTTGCAAGGATCCAGGTGCGTTCTCTACCCCTTCACATGTGTTCTGTGATATATCTTTTGTAGCTAGTATAAAATACTTGTTTCTCCTTATTATCTATCTGTTGCTAGCTTTTGTGTGTTTTCCTCTGTTTGAGGCAGCTTTACTGGTGGAGTAGTATGAAGCGGGACATAGCGTAGTTTATATATCAGTGCTTGAGCTATCATTGGGTGAAGTTCAAGCACATAAGATCTAGTGAATTGATGCAGAGACTCCCTATTCCTGAGTTAAAGTAGAAGGAGATCACTATAGACTTTATAGCATTGTTACCATGTACTTCTCGAGGATTTGACTCCATTTAGGTTATTATTGATAGGCTGACTAAGTTTGCACACTTCTTGCTGGTCCATTCTTCCTATAGTACAAAGAGGTTGGCCCAGATATATCTCCGTGATGTGATTTTTTTGCATGGGGTTCCAGTTTCTATCATTTCATACCGTGGCACTCAGTTTACCTCTAAGTTCAGGAGGACTATTCAGCGAGAGATGGGTACAAAGGTTCAGCTTAGCATTGAATTTGATCCTTAGAAAGATGGCCAGTCTGAGAGGACTATACAGGTCCTGAATGACATGTTATGAGCCTGTATTCTTGACTTTAGAAGTTCATGGGATCAGTATGTGCCTTTGGCGGAGTTTGCATATAATTATAGTTACCACTCGAGTATTGGCATGGAACCTTTTGAGGCATTGTGTGGTAGGCATTGCAGATCGCCAATGATTTGTTTTGATGGCTTGAAGTCCAGGCCGATGAGTACTAACTTGCTTCATGATTCCTTAGACAGAGTCTGGGTGATTCAGGAAAGACTTCGGGCATCCCAAAGTAGGCAGAAGAGCTACGCAGATTTGTAGACTTTGTGCCCTAGAGTTCAGTGTTGGTGATCTGGTATTCCTTTGAGTATCACCCATGAAGGGCATGATGAGATTCGGCAGGCGGGGCAAGCTTAGCCCCAGGTATATTGGGCCATTTGAGATTTTTCAGAGGGTTGGTAGTGTTGCTTATCAGTTAGCTTTGCCTCCAAGGTTTTCAGCTATGCACACAGTCTTTCATGTATAGATGTTGAGGAAGTATGTTCCGGATGAGTCACATGCATTGCAGTGGGATTCAGTGCAGTTGGATGAGAGTTTGACCTTTGTTGAAGAGTCGGTAGCTATTCTAGCCAGAGATGTCAGGAGACTGAGGTCTTAAGATATTCCTGTAGTTAAGGTTCAGTGGAGGCAATGTCCAGTCGAGAAAGCTACCTGGGAGATTGAGGGAGAGATGCAAGCTCAGTATCCATAATTGTTTCAGCATTCAGGTACTCCCTTCTTCTTGATTTTCGAGGATGAAAGTCTTTTTTAGTAGTGGATGATGTAATGACCCTTCCAGTCATTGTCATATTTTTTCTTTCTTTGCACTATTAGAACTTACCTGTAGTGGTCCCAAGTCATTTACAACTTGTTGGGACTGATGGTTTGGTGCCTTGGCCGTTCGTTAGGTTGTTATGACCATTTCCCTGTTTTAGAGCCTTAACTTAGGAAATCATTGACTTTAGTCAACATTCTTAGCGAGCATGCTTGGAATCAAATTCTGAGAGTTCCATAAGCTCTAGGATGCATTTTGGTCTAGTTGAACCTTTAGTCGAGGCCGGAGAACTTTTGGTATGGTTCTATCTCACTTTTTGAGATTTCAGGCCAGTTGGAGTTAGGAGTTTGACTTTAGTCAACTTTTAATGATCGGAGCGTCAGATTCAAAACCTGACGATTCCATCAGCTTCAAAATATTGAGTTTTGATTAGGTAGGTGGTTAGTTCGGGTCCCGAGTGAGCCGAGCTCATTTTGAGTGTTTGGTTTGAATTCGCAAGTGTTGACTTGGGTGAACATTTCTTCGAAATGACCTCGTATGGAAGTTTCATCGATTCTGTTGAGTTTGAAATGTCGTTTCCACTCTAGTTACATGTTTGGTTTGTGTGTATTGGGTTTTAATTATGCCAAGAACCTCCCATAAGAGTATTTCAAATTGCTGGTATTTCTGCAGCAAAGCAGTGCTCAGCGCGATCGTGCTAGAGCACCGCTATCACACCTTTAGCACTTTCTCCCTTCAGCACCATCGCGCTTGGGCACCATGATCGCGCTGGTGCCTGTGTTGCTCCTTCAGCGAGATAGCGTTGGGGGACTGCGATCGCGCCAGTGCACTGCCACCTCTATTAGCGCGATCGCACCTGGTGACCGCGATCGCGCAGCTCTGCAACCTGCAATATATAAAACTTTTCCCTCAAATTTTTAGCCATTTCCCCCACTTCCCTCTCATTCTAAAACATTTTTTTCTCACCTAAAACTTGTACTAAATCATTTCCCAACCACAAGATTTCGTCAATTGGAGGATTTTATCATCTCCCCCTTTGATTTGGTAAGTCCCTCTTCTCTAATTCTTTTATTGTTATGGCTAAATCTCTATTAAAGCTTCTTAGCTTACCTTGGGGTTAATTCTTGTGTTTTAGCTTATGTTTAGGTCTGCTCGGTCATTGAGACGCGTGTGTTACCTTGTTTCCCTTGTTCCCTCCCTCCGTGGTAAGTAGTTCTGCCCTTTTACTCTTGCTTATGTTAAGTTCGTGCATTTTTTATTCGTCTTCTTCTCCGGGCTGTTCTAGGCCCTTCCTTTGCCTGAATTGTGCTCAACTTCTGATCATGTGTTCCTAACTAAGTTGGGAATATAGTGGTAATTTTTGTTTTCTGCTTCGGGTTGTGGGTCCCATAGGTCAACTTTTGACCCGCATTTTGACCCGACTAAATTATTAGCATTATGAGTGTTGTTATCATTGTATTGATGAGTAGATTTTTTTTTATAGTTTGAGTGTTATTCGGGGATTCTTGGAGCAGTTCAAGCTTAGGCTTTGGCTTCCCAACAGCTTATCATCAGACGCTAGGTAGGTTATGGCTTACCCACCTTAGACTTTGCGTATATAGGATGTAATCGTACTATTTAGCATCTTTGGGTTAGGTTTACTAGGTTGTTACCCCAGACCTTGTCCGCTTCTTCTAGTCCGTCTTAGTTTCTCACACTGGCTTTAGTATTTGATCTCATTTTGTAGTATTACCCTTGTGAGCCTGGGTGGACTTTGTATTCACCTTTGGACCATAGATAGTGGGATTCGGGAAATATATGTGAGTCCCAGACATTGATTTATGATTTACGAGCTGGTTATCTGTGCTATAGAGCGGATTGAGCATGTGCAGAGCTGGTAGGTTACTTGTGAGCCGTTGGGCTATTGATTGTATTCGAGCATATCATCATTATCATGCAAAAGGGTTTTCTATATTTGATTTACTACTATTATAGTTGCGGGCCAAACTATCATCTATTTTCTAAACCTTGCATGGCCTCGAGGGCCCGTTTTCAGTATAAATGGTTTGAAATGGATTTAAACTGGCTTTCTGGATCTTATTGGAGTAAAAGAGGTTTTATAATAGTTTTTCACACAGATTCTAGACTCAGCTGGGTCGGAGTGCTAGATATGATTTACTACTGATTTTTATACTATACTAGGCTCGGCTGGGCCAGAGTGCTAGACATGACTTTTCTACTAATTTTAGACCCGGATAGATTCTGGGCATGGTTATTGAGATATTGAGAGTTATATATAGTCGCGGAGACCTCCATGGACCTTAACGATCTGGACTAGGGGATATGAGCTAAGAGTGCCAAAAAAGGGATATACAGGGGAGTAAAGGTATACGACGGAAGCCTTCCATGGATCCTACCTGCTAGGCCTATGAGTGTTGGAAGAGGTGCATACGGTACCACATGGCATTTAATAGCATATCATACATTGTTTGCGGTTCCACCCATATTTGTTGTTTGTTGAGTGTATGCTCTGGTAGTTTAGGAAGTTGGAGGGTTGTTTTTCATTTGTATGTGTTTCTCAGGTGTATGGGTGCCCGTTAGTACTGTAGGTAGATTAGCTTACTTGTTCATATTATAGTTGCTGGTTAATTTGTCTTTCAGATCATCCTTACCATGTGGATTATACTGCTAGCATGATTATGTATGTTGTTTTTCCTTCTTTCACCTTTTATTGAGGTTATCGGTATACCTCTTATTCTTAAACTCTCTCTATATATTGTTGTTGCAAGGATCCAGGTCTGTTCTCTACTCCTTCACCTGTGTTCTGTGATATATCTTCTATAGCTAAGTATAGTATACTTGTTTCTCCTTATTTTCTATTTGTTGCTAGCTTCTGTGTGTTTTTCTCTGTTTGCTTATGTGACTACTTTTTCCTTATCTGTTATTTACTGCTTTTATATCTTATACTCCCTCCGTTTCAAATTAATTGGCCTATTTTGACTTGGTACGGAGTTTAATAAAATAAAGAAGACTTTGAATTTTGTGGTCATGAATTAAAGATATGTGAAATGTACCAAAATATCCTTTGATCTTGTGGTCTTAAATATGCCATGCGGAAAGTTAAAATTTAAAACTTACTAAAAAGGGAAAGGGTCATTCTTTTTGAAATAGACTAGAATAGAAAGTAGGTCAAACAAATTTAAACAGAGGGAGTATATGCTTAGTCGACCTATGATGCCTACTAGGTACCCGTTGCTCTGCAATTGGTGCTCAAACTACACTGCTGCATCTTCATGGTACAGATCCAAGTGTGAGCTACCACCATTAATTGCGTGGATACTCCTGCAGCTTTTGGACATTCGAGACTAGGGTAAGCTCCTGAAGACCGAGGATTGACCATATCTCTTCTTTTGGCACTGTTTACTCTTTTGCTATCCAGAGAGAGTTGTATATATTTATTGTTGTACTCTCTCTTGTACGTTGTATATTTAGTAGTGGCTTTTGTACTATGATAACCTGTCATTGGATGGTTTAGATTTCTATATATTTATTTCGATCATTCTATTTATATACTTCTTTATCTTGTTTCGGCTTATATTGCTTCTTGCGTGTTTTACTTAGAAAGTAGCCCATTACTAATCATTTTGGGCTACGGGGACTGGTTCGCCTACAGGAGGGTTGTAGGTGCCACCATGACTTGAGAAATTAGATCGTGAAAGCTTAGTATCAGAGACTAGGTTTATCGGTGTCATCGGTGCAGGAGCTAATATCAAGTAGAGTCCAGAGGATCAGGGGCGGAGACATCCGTACTCTATCTTCGGGAGGCTACAGTGGCATTTTAGGAATTATGACTCTTTTCTTGCTTTTATATCATGCGTCTTATCCTCGATGGTTTCCTAGAATCTTATTTGTTCTAGAGTTAAGAAAGGTTTTGCTTTTGGTCAAAATATTAATAGGGATTGAAAGAAAAGAATCTTTCGATTTAGAAATTAGAATTCTTTGTTTGACAATTTTTTGGAGCCCAGACACGAGGTCTGAATATTATCGGTGTTATCGATGCCGGAGCTAATATCTAGTAGAGTCCTGAGGATCAGGGGCGGAGACATCTGTACTCTATCTTCAGGAGGCTACAGTGGCATTTTAGGAATTATGACTCTTTTCTTGCTTTTATATCGTGCGTCTTATCCTCGATGGTTTCCTGGAATCTTATTTATTCTAGTTGACTCTTCCGCAAATGGCTCGTACAAGATCTTTAGCGGCAGGCGAGGGCGAGCATTTGACACCAGCACACCCAACTCAAATTTAGGGCTGGGGTAGTCCTAGAGGCAGAGGACGATGATGTGCCCGAGCAGCGGCACCAGTTAGAGCTCCTAAGGCTGAGTTGGAGCCTGAGTTAGTAGTAGAGCAGCAACTCATAGACCAGAGGGCAGCCCAGGTGCCACCAGGGCCAGTAGCAGCATCAATACCAGCCCCAGCTCCTTCGTCAGATATCTGGGTTTGCTTCTTCAGTTACTGGGTATGGTTGGAGGTCAGCCTTCAAACATAGCACAGACTTCCACTCAGAGGGCAGTCCTGGGTGCTCAGAGCTTAGGAGCGCAGCCTAATACTGTGGCTCCCCATGCAGAGGTTCTATTAGTACCTACAATTGCTCAGTCTCTTGCTCTACGCCCAGTTATGACAAAGTCAGAGAAGAAGGCTTTGGGCCAGTTTCTGAGATTGTCTCTGCCGAGGTTCTCTGGTTCTCCCGGACAGGATGCTTATGACTTTATTTCTACTTGCGAGGAGATTCTTGATCATCTTAGGTTGTTGGATTCTCAAAGGATCGATTACACTACTTATCACCTGAAGGTCCCAACTAAGCTTTGGTGGAGGGCCCAGGTAGCTTCCAGACCGTCCCAGTCTCCTCAGTTTACTTGGAGAGAGTTCTATGAGGCCTTTATGGCCAAGTTCTTGCCTCAGAATGAACAAGAGCATCGTAGAGATCAGCTTACCAGGTTGATGCAGGGATTTATGTCTGTGGCTGAGTATGAGACTCATTTCCACCAGTTTGCTCCATTCAGGGCTATGATCATTCTTACAGAGCCAGAAAGGGTTTTTCAGTTTGTTTGGGTGTTATGGATCGAGCTTCGATAGACTTCAGATATACTAGTTTCCAATGGGTGACCATTTCAGGCTATAGCAGACCATGTCCGCACTATGGAAGATTTACATCGCCATGATCCAGGGGATAGAGAGAAGAAGTCACGCCATCAAGGTAATTTCAGTTGTTCCCATTTTGATGGTAGGGTACAGGTTAGTGGGGTCGAGGGTATCAGCCATAGCAGCATTAGGGTTTGTCTAGCTGGCTAGTTTAGGCATCTTTTCAGACTTCCGTTAAGCATCAGTTTGATTAGAGTCATAGTGGCCAGCATGCGTATATTGGTCATCAATTGAGGGGTAAAACATTTGGGACATCCCAATAGGGTGACCCATCATGGACATGCTATGAGTCATTATGCCAGAGAGTTCCCCCATTGAGGTATAGTTAAGCCAACTGCTCAGCTGGCTCAACTTTGAGGTCAGAACAGCCACCGGTTAGAGGAGGTAGTCCCTAGGGTAGAGATGGTGCCTAACATGGCAAGGCAGGTAGTCGAGATAGTAGTCGGTCAGGTGGTGGTTGGGAATAGTTTTATGTAGTCCCTGGTAAATCGAAGGTAGAGACCTCAGATGCGGTGATCACATGTATGATTTATGTCTGTCACTAATCAGCTTTAGATTGTTTGATCCTAGATCTTTGTGTTCATATATATATCTACCCACTTTGTTCCTTATTTGGGGTTGACTAGTGAGCCACTATATGTTCCTATATCTATTACTACCCTGATAGGTGATTCTTTAGTAGTGGATTGGGTTGTTCGATCCTATTTGATAGCTGTTGGTGGTCTTGAGACTTGGGCTGACTTGCTGATATTAGACATACTAGATTTTGATATGATTTTAGGCATGGACTAGTTATCCCCTCACCGAGCAATTTTAGATTATTATGCCAAGACCGTTACCATAGCCGTGCTCGGCGTATCCCTAGTTATATGGAAAGGTTTTGTTGGTCACGCAGCATCTGGGATCATGTCTTGTCTTCAGGCTAGGAAGTTAATTTTGTGCAGGTGTTTGGCTTGTCTAGCATATGTCTGAGATGCTAGCACCGACACTTTTTCTCCCGAGTTAGTTCCTATGGTTAGATATTTCCTAGATGTGTTTCTGACTGACCTGCCAGGCTTTTTACCTGAGCGTGATATTGACTTTGCCATTGAGGTAGTGCTGGGTACCAGGCCCATTTCTATTACTCCATATCATATGGCTCCAGCTGAGTTGAGGGAGCTTAAGGATCAACTTCAGTACTTGTTAGCTAAGGGTTTTATTAGGCCGAATGTGGTGCCTTGGGGTGCTCTAGTAATGTTTGTAAAGAAGAAAGATGGTTCAATATGGATGTGTAATGATTATCGGCAGCTGAATAAGGTGACTGTGAAGAATAGGTATCCGATGCCGCGTATAGATGACTTGTTTGATCAGCTCCAGGGTTCGACCGTGTTTTCTAAGATAGATCTAAGGTCAGGCTACCACCAGTTGAGGATTAGGGAGGGGGACATCCCTAAGACAACATTCAGGATACGCTATCACCACTATGAGTTCTTGGTGATGTATTTTGGGTTGACTAATACACCCCCAGCTTTCATGGACTTGATGCAGAAGGTGCTCAATCCTTACTTGGATTTATTCATAATAGTCTTCATCGATGAAATATTGATATACTCGCAGAGTGCAGAGAAGCATGATCAACATTTGAGGACTGTACTCCAGACTTTGAGAGATCATCGGCTTTATGCCAAGTACTCAAAGTGCGAGTTTTGTCTTGAGTCAGTGGAATTCCTAGGACATGTGGTGTCTAAGGATGGGATTAGAGTGGACCCAGGAAATATTGCAACCGTTCATGATTGGCCGAGGCCTACTACTCCTACCGAGGTTTGCAGTTTTGTTGAGTTGGTAGGGTACTACAGGCTGTTCATTGAGGGCTTTTCTTCCATAGCAGCACCTTTGAATAGGCTGACTAGGAAAGATGTCCTATTTCAATGGTCGAATTAGTGCGAGGTTAGTTTTCAGAGGCTTAAGGCCTTATTGACTCCATCTCTAGTGTTGACATTGCCAGTAGAGGGTCAGGGCTTCTCAGTGTATTGTGATGCTTTATTGATTGGTCTTGTTTATGTATTGATGCAGTAGGATCGTGTGATAGCTTATGTGTTGAGGAAGTTGAAGGTTCACAAGCATAACTACCCCACTCATGACTTGTAGTTGGCGGCGGTAGTCTTCGTATTCAAGATCTGGAGGCACTACTTATATGGAGTTCATTGTAAGATTTACACTGACCACCATAGTCTTCAGTATATCACGAGTCAACAAGAGCTAAACTCTAGGCAGTGAAGATGGATTGAGTTACTGAAGGACTATGATTTCATTATTCTATACCATCCGAGCAAGGCTAACGTGGTAGCGGATACCTTTAGCCGAAAGGCAGTAAGTATGGGCAGCTTGGCTTTTTTTTTTTAGCTTTGGAGTGATCGTTGGCCTTGGACATCCAGTCCTTGGCTAACCATTTAGTTAGACTTAACTTGTCAGATCCTAGCAGAGTTCTTGCCAATGTTGAGACCTGTTCTACTCTAGTTGATCAGATTTAGCAGCGTCAGTTTGAGAATCAGAGGTTGTGTGATATTCGTGATCAGGTTATGCGAGGTAAGACCAGTAGGGCTGCTTTAGATTCTGATGGTATTTTGAGATTAGATGGCCACCTTAGTGTTCTGAGAGTTGGGGATTTGATTCAGTTGATTCTATGTGAGGCTCATTGTTCCAGGTATTCCATCCATCCAGACAGCTAAGATGTATAGATATTTGAGGCAGCTTTACTAGTGGAGTGGTATTAAGCGAGACATAGCATAGTTTGTATCTCGATACTTGAGCTATCAACAGGTTAAGTTCGAGCATATAAGACCTAGTGGATTGATGCAGAGACTCCCTATTCCTGAGTTAAAGTGGGAGGAGATCACGATAGACTTTATAGCATGGTTTCCATGTACTTCTCGAGGATTTGACTCCATTTTGGTTATTGTTGATAGGCTGACTAAGTCTGCACACTTCTTGCCAGTTTATTCTTCCTATTTTGCAAAGAGGTTGGCCCAGATATATCTCCGTGAGGTGATTTATTTGCATGGAGTTCCAGCTTCTATCATTTCTGACTATGGCGCTCAGTTTACCTCTAAGTTTTGGAGGACTATTCAGCGAGAGATGGATACAAAGGTTCAGCGTAGCACTGCATTTCATCCTTAGACAGATAGCCAGTCTGAGAGGACTATCCAGGTCCTGGAGGACATGTTACGGGCCTGTATTCTTTACTTTAGAGGTTCATGGGATCAGTATGTACCTTTGGCAGAGTTTGCATATAATTATAGCTACCACTCTAGTATTAGCATGGAAACTTTTGAGGCATTGTATGGTAGGCATTGCAGATCGCAAGTGATTTGGTTTGATGGTTTGAAGTCTAGGCCGCAGAGTATAGACTTGTTTCGTGATTCCTTAGACAGAGTTTGGGTGATTTAGGATAGAGTTTGAGCAACCCAAAGTAGGTAGAAGAGCTACGCAGATTGTAGACTTTGTGCCCTAGAGTTCAGTGTTGGTGATCTGGTATTCCTTCGAGTATCACCCATGAAGGGCGTGATGAGATTCAATAGGCGGGGCAAGCTTCGCCCCAGGTATATTGGGCTATTCGAGATTCCTCAGAGGGTTGATCGTTTTGTTTATCTGTTAGCTTTGCCTTTGATGTTTTCAGCTATGCATCCAGTCTTTCATGTATTAATGTTGAGGCAGTATATTCTGGATGAGTCATATGTGTTGCAGTGGGATTCAGTGCAGTTGGATGAGAGTTTGACCTTTGTTGAGGAGTCGGTAGCCATTCTAGCCAGAGATGTCAAGAGACTCAGGTCTAAAGACATTCCTATGGTTAAGGTTCAGTGGAGGCAATGTCAGGTCGAGGAGGCTACCTGGGAGACCGAGAGAGAGATGCAAGCTCAGTATCCACAGTTGTTTGATCATTCAGGTACTTCCTTCTTCTTGACTTTCGAGGATGAAAGTCCTTTTTAGTAGTGGATGATGTAATAACCCTTCGGGTCATTGTCGCATTTTTACTTTCTTTGCACTATAAGAACTTACATGTAGCGTCCCCAAGTCATTTATAACTAGTTGGGACTGATGGTTTGGTGCTCTGGCCATTCATTAGGTTGTTATGACCATTTTCCTGTTTTAGAGCCTTAACTTAGGAAATCGTTGACTTTAATCAACATTCTTAGCTAGCGTGCTAGGAATAAAATTGTGAGAGTTCTATAAGCTCCAGGACGTGGATTTTGGTCTAGTTGGACTTTTAGTCGAGGTCTGAGAACTTTTGGTATGGTTGTATCTCACTTTTTGAGATTTCAGGCCAGTTGGAGTTAGAATTTTGACTTTGGTCAACTTTTGATGATTGGAGCGTCAGATTCAAAATCTAACGATTCCATCAGCTCCGAAATACTGATTTTGGATTAGGTAGGTGGTTGGTTCAGGTCCCGGGTGAGTTGAGCTCATTTTGAATGTTTGGTTAGAATTTGCAAGTGTTGACTTGGGTCAACATTTCTTCAAAACGACCTCGTATGGAAGTTTCATCGATTCTGTTGAGTCCAAAACATCATTTCCACTCTAGTTACATGTTTGGTTTGTGTGTATCAGGTTTTAATTATGCCAAGAACCTCCCATAGGAGTATTTCAAATTGCTGGTATTTCTGCAGCAGAGCAGTGCTCAGCACGATTGCGCTGAAGCACCGCTATCGCGCCCTTAGCGCTTTCTCCCTTCAGCACCATCGCGCCTGGGCACCGTGATCACACTGGTGCTTGTGTTTCTCTTTCGGCGCAATCGCGCTGGGGAACTGTGATCGCGCCATTGCGTTGCCACCTCCTTTAGCGCGATCGCACCTTGTGACCACGATTACGCAGCTCTGCAACCTGCAATATATATAACTTGTCCCTCAAATTTTTAGCCATTTCCCCCACTTCCCTCTCACTCTAAAACATTTTTTTCTCACCTAAAACTTGTACTAAATCATTTCCCAGCCACAAGCGTTCATCAATTGGAGGATTTTATCGTCTCCCCCTTCAATTTGGTAAGTCCCTCTTCTCCAATTCTTTCATTGTTATGGCTAAATCTCCATTAAAGCTTCTTATCTTACCTTGGGGTTAATTTTTGTGTTTTAGCTGATGTTTGGGTCTACTCGGTCATTAAGATGCGTGTGTTACCTTGTTGCCCTTGTTCCCTCTCTCTATGGTAAGTAATTCTCCCCTTTTACTCTTGCTTATGTTAAGTTCTTGCATTTTTTATTCCTCTTCTTCTTGGGGGTGTTTTAGGCCTTTCCTTTACCTGAATTGTGCTCTCTTCTGATCATGTGTTCCTGACTGGGTTGGGACATCGTGGTAATTTTTGTTTTTGGTTTCGGGTTGTGAGTTCCATAGGCCCACTTTTGACCCGCATTTTGACTCGGCTTAATTATTAGCATTATGAGTGTTGTTAGCTTTGTATTGATGAGTAGATGTAATTTTTTATAGTTTGAGTGCTATTCGGGGCTTCTCGGAGCAGTTCAGGCTTGGGCTTTGTCTTCCCATCAGCTTATCGTCGGGACGCCAGGTAGGTTATGGCTTACCCACCTTAGACTTTGTGTATATAGGATGTAATCATACTATTTAGCATCTTTGGGTTGGGTTTACTAGGTTGGTACCGCAGACCTTATCCGCTTCTTCCAGTTCATCTTATTTTCTTACGCTGACTTTAGTATTTGATCTCATTTTATAGTATTACCCTTGTGGGTATGGGTAAACTTTGTATTCACCTTTAGACCATAGATGGTGAGATTTGAGAAATATTCATGAGTCCCGGACATTGATTTATGTTTTATGAGCTGGTTATCTGTGATGTAGAGCGGATTGAGCATGTGCAGGGCCGGTAGGTTAATTGTGAGTCATTGGGCTGTTGATAGTATTCGAGCATATCATCATTATCATGCAAAAGGGTTTTCTATATTTGATTTACTACTATTATAGCTGTGGGCCAAACTATCATCGATTTTCTAAACCTTGCATGGCCTCGAGGGCCCATTTTCAGTATAAAATGTTTGAAATGGATTTAAACTGGCTTTATGGATCTTATTGGAGTAAAAGAGGTTTTATAATAGTTTTTCACACTGATTCTAGACTCAGCTGGGTCGGAGTGCTAGATATGATTTACTACTAATTTTTATACGATACTAGGCTCGGCTGGGCCAGAGTGCTAGACATGACTTTTCTACTAATTTTAGACCCAGATAAATTCTGGGCATGGTTATTGAGATATTGAGAGTTGTATGTAGTCGCGGAGACCTCCATGAACCTTGCCAATCTGGACTAGGGGCTATGATCCGAGAGTGCCAAAGAAGGGGTATACGGGGGAGTAAAGGTATACGAGGAAAGACTTCCATGGGTCCTACTTGTTAGGCCTACGAGCGCCGAAGGAGGTGCATATGGTACCACCTGGCATTTCATAGCATATCATACATTATTTGTCGTTCCACCCTTATTTGTTGTTTGTTGAGTGTATGCTCTGGTAGTTTAGAATGTCGGAGGGTTTATTTTCACTTGTATGTGCTCCTCAGGTGTATGGGCGCCCATTAGGACTATTAGTATATTAGCTTACTTGTTCATATTATAGTTGTTGGTTAGTTTGTCTTTCAGATCATCCTTACCTTGTGGATTATACTGCTAGCATGATTATGTATGTGGCTTTTCCTTCTTTCACCTTTTATTGAGGTTATCGGTATACCGCCATGTTCTTAAACTCTCTATATATATTGTTGTTGCAAGGATCCAGGTGCGTTCTCTACTCATTCACCTGTGTTCTGTGATATATCTTCTGTAGCTAGTATAATATACTTGTTTCTCTTTATTTTCTATCTGTTGCTAGCTTCTGTGTGATTTCCTCTGTTTGTTTATGTGACCACTTTTTCCTTATCTGCTATTTACTGCTTTTATATCTTATATATGCTTAGTCGGTCTATGATGCCTACTGGGTACCTGTTGCTCTATAATTGGTGCTCATACTACACTTCTGCATCTTTCTGATGCAGATCCTAGTGTGAGCTATCACCGTAGATTGCATGGATACTTGTGCAGCTTTTGGACATCCGAGACTAGGGTGAGATCCTGACGATTGGGGCTTGACCATATCTCTTCTTTTGGCACTGTTTACTCTTTTGCTATCCAGAGATAGTTGTATATATTTTCTGTTGTACTCTCTCTTGTACGCTGTATATTTAGTAGTGGCTTTTGTACTATGATACCAGGTCGTAGGATGGTTTAGCTTTCTATATATATATTCTGGTTGTTCTGTTTATATACTTCTTTATCTTATTTCCTCTTATATTGCTTCTTGCGTGCTTTACTTAGAAAGTAGCCCATTACTAACCGTTCTGGGCTACGAGGATTCATTCGCCTACAGAGGAGTTGTAGGTGTCATCATTATTTAAGAAATTAGATCGTGACATTACAGGTCTTAGGAAGGGTTTAACTTAACCTATCTGTAAATTCTAGTGTAATGGATGATAATGGGGCATAAAACCTCGGGGTATTGATTATCGGTGGAAAGGCCCTAGGGTGGGTGGAATGATCATGCACTTGGCCTTGTAGTTTGGGATTAGGCTGTAATCCGCAATGTTATAGGTTATCGGTTGATTTTGTGTTTACATTCCTATTTTTAGATCACAATCAAGTTGAGGTTACAAGAAAAGGAAAAGCTCAGGTTCAGTAGAGCATTTTAGGCTTGAATTGAGGTAGATGATGGTTTATCATAGTTGAAAATCTAAATTGTGTTATATGTGCATGCTAACTGTTCCTTAGTATTACTTGCACAATACATGTTCAGGTAAAAGTGAAAGACTATTTGATATCTTGAGTATTAATCACATGCAATGAGTCTATTTGAAAACTTTTGGTTCTTACAAGTATTATTCTGTTATCATTATGGTTATGGTTGTATTGTGAAATATACCGGTATTTGGATATCTCCAAGGAATTGGTTGGTATAAGGTCTGCAGACACATGTCTAAAATTTTGGTACATGGACAAGAGCTCGTCCCTTGCAGATCATGGCTAGTGGGCGATCATAATATCCTTAGCATGTGTGTACATGTAATTAGTGAGTGTGACGGTCTCTTGAGTGGACCAGAGATATGTGTTTTCATTATTATATTGGTTTCTTGAGTGGATTGGGGATATGTATTTTCATTATCATATTGGTTCCTTGAGTGAGCTCGACTTAAGTGTTTCATTATTATATAAAAATTTTGAGTGAACCGGGCTTAACTGTTTATCTGATATATATGTTGGTTCCCTGAGTGAACCGATTTAGTGTGCTTTAATTTTAAAGATGGTTTCTTGATGTAAACTGAGAAGTATGTTATGGCCATAGTTGTTGTCCTAGGGATCCTTGAGTGGTCCGAGTTACTTACAAGATGTGACATAATTCTATGTTTTCTATTACTTGTGTAGTTGGAACAGGACTTGTATGGTTGTTGAGTCAGGATTGTTGACTTGGAGTTTTATTGGTGGTCATAGTTGACCTGACCTGTTATTCTTGTGGACTATATTGAATGAATTTCATGTTGTACTTGTTACATGGTTAAGTGATTATGAACATGGATTAGAGTTGCATAATAGAGAACCATGGTTGTCTTGTCATACTACGCTATAGTTATATGTTCATATTTCTCATTTTGGGTTGGCCGATGATCCTACAAGTACATCGTTATTTCTTGTATACTGATACTAAACGTGCTCTTCTTTTGTTGAGTACAGGACATATTCCAGTGACTGATTCGAGACCTCAGCTGTGAGTCAGACGATATCCGAACTCAAGAGTGAGCTACATCTTTCGGGCTACCATGAGTTCTTCATTGTTTCTGGTCCGTTGTTTTAAACTTAGATATTATTTTATTTTGAGGTTGCATCCCCTTCTCTGAGACAGTTAATAGAGTTTTGGTATGATGACTTTCAGATTCTAGGGATGTTTTATTTTCACAAGTTGTTCTTTTCCGTTAAAGATATGAATTATTAGTTTAATTAATGAAAATTATTTTAGTTGTCTAATTTCGGTTAAGTATTGATTGGTTAGTTATTTTTCTCATCGGGTGTTTAGTGCGGGTGCCACTCACGACGGTTTAGATCGTGAGACTTCTCCATTTCAATTTTTTGAAAAATACCCAAGAATCTCTGTTGTCCATCTTCCATATAATTTTTCCAATAATATCTTCTTCATCTTAATCATATATTTCTCAAAATTCCTCCTTTCTCATCTCGTACTAAACATGAAATATTATATAATAGATTTGTATATTTAACACTATACAGTATTGAATATGATAGACTATACATTGGATATTTTAACACAATCTAATAGACTAACTAATGCAGATTTAAGTTTAGCATATATATACATTGATATACTATATATATTTTATGTATTGCATTAATTAAAAGTACCTTTAAAAATAATAGATACTATATATATTTTATGTATTGCATTAATTAAAAGTACCTTTAAAAATAATAGATACTGAACATGATATATTATATATACCTAATAATTCTTCCTTATTAATACGTAATATTTTTACTAGAGTGAGAAATTTGTACGGAATAATTGATTTCACTAAGAAAAGAATGAAAGTTTCATTAAAATTGCAGCATCTGATAGAATATTTGTAGCGTCTGATGATCATGGAGTATTTTTAGCGTTCGATGATAATGTTTTCTTATTCATAGGTAATTTCTTTTACCATAAAGAAAATTTTGTAGGGACTAATTAATTTTATTAAATATTTCTTATATTTAGTTGACTTATTTGATGGAAGAAATATAACTTATCAGATTTATAATTTCCTCATTTAGGATTGTCATATCCAAAAGATTTCTCCTTTACTCATTTACAAGATACTAGTTTCTCGATTACACGTGTATGCCAAGTCATGTATTATATGATTTTATAATACAAAATCAATATTACTAAACAAGTCTTAAAAATAATTATACATGAAATAATATATAAGTATAATTTTATGTGAATGATCAATATAGATTATTGTATCGTGACTTATTTATCGAGTCCAAAATGATCGATTTCGTCTAAACCTGAAGATGAACACTAAAAGTTTAATTAGATACATATGATTTTTTTACCTTTGATTTTATGAGGTACAACAAGTAGTGAAGCATATCTTATCTAATATATTCTTATAAATAATATTTTTGGTGTATGTTTCTTTCATCCATTTCAAATGCTCTGTCATGTCCAGGATTTTTATTGTCGACTTGATATTTCTCTTAAAAGTACAACAAATTGACCCGTTGCAATTTATGCATATATGTTATTGCTGTCAAATATTTTATCGTTCATATTTGTACTGTTGCATAAACCATTTGAAGAATCAAAAAATTTAAAAGCATGATAGGTGCATTTAAAACTAATTTGTTCAAGAAACATAAATATATCTAAAAAATATTGTTGGTGTTTGTAGTCAAACAACGCATAAGAAATGATCTCAGCATAACTAATATCAATATTATTAATATTATTATTATAAATGTCAACATTACTAATACACTCTATTTAACGCTATTCTGGTATACCATACCAAACGACCCTGACTACAAAAAGTGAAAATGGATAATATTGAAATAAGCCTTAAAAGAAAAATCACTTTGAGTGGTTTGGCCGATTCAAATTGGGTCATTTGCATTTTTGTTCTTATTTTGTGTTGATCTTTAATTTTATTCTTAGGATAAATAACTTTTTTCGCAGGGCATAAGTTTATATTTCGCATCATAATATCCTACAAGTTATACCTCGCGCCTTTAAGGAACTTATGCTCTACTAGGCATAAGTTTGATTACTAAGCGCAAAAATTAAAGACAAACTCATTTGAAGAACAAAAATTAAAGACCATCCTATTTGAAGGGCAAACTGTGCAATTATTAGGAACAAGAAAAAGAGAACTTTATAAATAGCACTATTTGCACCTAAATGTACAAAAAATAATGAGATTTTTCTTTATTACGAAACGTAGGAGTATTTTAGTTTCAAAATATAATGGAATACACTATATTCGTGCGCATAATGAAATACACTATATTTGTGCATATACAATATCTCTATAATGGAATACACTATATTCGCACATAAAATAATAGTAAAATATATTATATCTGTGTGTTTACAATATCTCTGTCTAACTATTTCCACAGGGATAATAAGTGTATCTGTTATAAAACCTAATATTTTTTAAGATTATTACTATTTTGGGTACATATATAGCCTTAGTTTGTTGCATTACATAATATTTTCTAGGAAAATTAAGACTTTCGAGTCCATAAAAACTTCTATTTGGGCCGAAAGTATAAAGGATAAAGACCCACCAACTTATGGGCTTGTTTACATTTTGATTTCTTGAGCCAATTGAGGGTGTTTTGTCACGACCTGTTATATGGTTATAGTAAAGTTAGGACGTAAGTACACGGCTAGAAAAATCTTTAAGATGAGAGTTGATAAAATCTCAGGTTAGGATGAGTTTGTCACGACCTAAACCCAATGTGAGTGGCACCCACACTAAACTCCCGGTGGGAGAACCAACTAACCGGATGAACCAATTCAACACTTAATTAGAAAGTGGCAACTAAAGCAATTTCATCTAATAAGCCAACAGCAATACCATAATTGAAGAATTAAGTGTAAAAATAAAACTCTTCCTAGAATCTGAAAGTCATCGTACCAAAACTTTAACAATTTTCAAGGAAGGAGATGCAACTCCAAAAATAAAATAATATCTAAGTCTGAATTAATGGACCAGAAACAAATGATGAACTCATGGTAGCCCAAAAGATGCAGCTCATCCTTGAATTCAAATGCTTTTTAGATCACAACTGAGATCTCGGAGCAGTCGTCGAAATATGCCCTGTACTCAATAAAAGAAGAACACGTGTAGTATCAGTACACAAGAAATAACAGTGTACAAGTAGGATCATCGGTCAATCCAAAATGAGAAATATGAACATATGGCCATAACGTAGTACAACAAGACAACCATGATTCCCTATCATGCAACTCTAATCCAAGTTCATAATCACTTAACCATGTAACAAGTATAACATGAAATTCAATCAATATGAGTCAACAAGAATAACAAGTCATGTCAACTATGACAACCAATAAGAATCCAAGTCAACAATCCTGACTCAACAATCATACAAGTTATGTCCCAACTACACAAGTAATCACATTTTGCAAGTAACCAAGACCATCCAAGGATTCCTAGGATAACAACTATGGCAATAATATGCTTTCCGATTTACATCAAGCAATCACCTTTGGAATTTAAACACACCAATCCGATTCACTCAAGAAACTAACATGTATATCAGGTAAACAGTTAAGCCCGGTTCACTCAAGGAACCAATATAACAATGAAACACTTAAGCCCGACTCACTCTAGAAACCAATATGATAATGAAAACACAAATCCCCAGCCCACTCAAGGAACCATCACACTCACCAATTACATGTACACACATGCTAAGGGTCTTATGATCGCTCACTAGCCATGACCTGCAGGGGACGATCTCATGTCCATGTACCAAAATCTCAGACATCAAGTGTCTGTCAACCTTATATCAACCAATCCCATGGAGATGTCTAAATACCAGTACATCCACAATAATGATAGATATTAATACAACCACAACCACAATAATAACAGAACAACACTTATAAAAACCAACAAGCTTTCAAATAGACTCATTGCATGTGATTAACACTTAGGATATCAAACAATCATTCACTTTTTTTTGAATATGTATTGTGCAAGCAATACTAAGGAACAGTTATCATGCACACATAACACAAATTAGATTTTCAACTACAATAAATCATCACATACCTTCATCTAAGCCTGAAATGCTCTATCGAACTTGAGCTTTCCCTTTTCTTGCAACTTTAGCTTGATTATGATCTAAAAACAGGAATGTAAACACATAATCAACCAAATGACCTATAGCATCATGGATTACAGCCTAATCCTGAACTCCAAGGCCAATTTCATGATCATTCTACTCATTTTAGGGCTTTCCCTCTATAAATTCACCTTAAAACTATCAATTTCATTATTACACTACTGAATTATGGCCATGCAATCGTAAATAATCAACCTTTAAAAATAACCAAAGGTTTTACACCCCATTATCCCCCTTTCACCAGAATTTACAGTTAGGTTAATTTAAACCCCCTCCCCCCCAAGACCTATAAATTAGTAATTTTAAGAACTAGGAATTGAAACACTAGTTAGTGGAGATAAATAACTTACCTTTATGAAGAATTCTGGTGGAAAATAGGTAGAAATCTCTCTAAATTGCCTCAGCCTTCCCTAAAACATGTTTATGAAATAATGAATATTTTTGGAAAAGTTTCTGCAATAACATCAATTTACCCCACTATAGCGATCCAATGTCGCTATTGTAGCACTGCCGTAGTGGAAGCCTCCCGCTATAATGGGATTAATCGTCTTTTACTCCCACTATAGCAGAAATTATTCTGTTATAGCGGCAGCCCTGTAGCAGCCTGCCACCCACTATAGGGGTGTGACGAGGTAGAAACTCGGGATTTCTCCCAGTTTTACTTTTTTCATAATGCATCCTCAAGCCATGATATTCTGGATTAATCCTTTTACGTCAACTTTAATATCGGGAGTTTTACTTATCCGAATTCACTTCTAAAAAGTTCTACTTATTTCTTATTGCCTTAGCTATCATAAAAACAAGCTAAATTTTGTTACATTTACCCAATCCCTTCTCGAATTATCCTAGACTATACCTTGCTTGAATTTCTTCCAAGACTAGCCTAGCCTAAAATTTTACCTTCCAATTCTGAAAAAATTCTAACCCCAATTCTTGCATGATTAGCTCACCCGTAATGATTTGAAAGGGTTGTTACAACAAATACCAATTTACCCATTATTTATCCCCAAATTATCAAACAAGAAAATGATCCAAGTCAAGAAAATAAAGAGTACCTGAATCCTCAACAAGTGAGGGTACTTGTCCAGCATGTCCTTCTCGATTCCCCAAGTGGATTCTTAAACCATACAATGCTTCCACTGAACCTTTACCAATCTAATATCCTTTGACCTTAATTTTTGGATATCCCGATCAAGAATGGCAACCGGCTCCTCCTCATAGGTAAGGTCCTTATCTAACAAAACTGAATCCCACTTGATGATGTACTCCCTATCCCTATGGTATCTCTTAAGCATGAATACATGGATTCCCGAAAATCTTGGAGGCAATGCCAACCTATACACTACCGGCCCTACATCTCCAAGAACCTCAAACGGATTGATATACCGAGGGCTAAGCTTTCCTTTCTTGCCAAACCTCATGACTCCTTTCATACGTGACACTTTCAACAAAACTTCCTCACCACCTGGAATGACATGTCTCTCACCTTATGGTCTGCATACTTCTTTTTCCTACTCTGGGCTGCCAAGAACTAGGTTTGGATAAATCTCACCTTTCCCTGAGCTTCCTTCACCAAATTAGTGCCCAGAGATTTCACATCACCAACATCAAACCATCCTATGGGCGATCCATATCCCCTCCCATAAAGTGCCTTGAATGGAGCCATATTAATGCTAGCATGGTACCTATTATTGTATGATAATTCACACAACGGCAAGACCTGGTCCCAATGGCCACTGAAGTCGATCACACATTCCCTCAACATGTCCTCAAGCACCCGAATTATCCTCTCCAAGTGTCCATCGGTCTGAGGATGAAATGTTGTGCTAAAAGTGATTTGGATACCCAACTCTTCATGTAATCTGCCCTAAAATTTAGAAGTGAATTGCATACATCTGTCAGAAATGATGAAAAGTGGCCCCCCATGTAGCCTCACTATCTCCCTGACATAGACCTTAGCCAACTGTTTAGAGTTGTAGTCTACTCTAACTAGAATAAAATAGGCTGATTTAGTTAGCCTATCCACTATAACCCAAATCGAGTCACGCTTCCCTAAGGTCTTAGGAAGACCTACCATGAAATTTGTAGCTATATTCTCCCACTTCTACTTGAGAATGGGCATTCTTTAGAGCAAACCCACAGGCCTTTGGTGCTCGTACTTTACCTACTGACAGTTCTGACATTTGGAAACATATTCTACTATGTCCTTCTTCATCTCAGGCCACCAATAAAGCTGCCTCAAGTCTCGGTACATTTTGGTTACACCTAGACGAATAGAATATTGGGAATCATGAGCTTCAGCTAGCCTATTTTGAATTAATTCACCAATCTGAGAAACACATACTCGCCCTCTAAACCACAACACCCCACAAGTATCAAGTGTGGCATCTAAAGCCTCACCAGACATCACCTTGTTTCAGAGTTTGTTCAATTGCACATCCTCAAACTGTTTGGCCTTGATTTCATCCAGAAATGTTGACTTCACCTCAATACTAGCCAACACTCCACCCCTTTCTGAAATACCAAACTGCATGAACTTAGATGCTAGAGTTTGAAACTCCCTAGCCAAGGGACACCTTCACACCCTCAAACAAGTCAAACAGCCCATACTTATCGCTTTCTGGCTCAATGTGTCTGCTACCACATTGGCCTTACCCGGATGATACTGGATGGTCACATCATAGTCTTTCAATAACTCCATCTATCTTCTCTGTCTCAAGTTTAAATCCCTTTGTGTGAACACATGCTGCAGGCTATAATGGTCTGTGAATACCTCAGACTTGACACCATAAAGATAGTGCCTCTAGATCTTAAGTGCAAACACAACCGCTGCCAACTCTAAGTCATGAGTCAGGTAGTTCTTTTCATGAGGTTTTAACTACCTCGAGGAATAAGCAATGACATTCATGTCCCACATCAACACAACACCCAAGCCCAAAAGTGAAGAATCACAAAATACAACAAAATCCTTATCTTCAACCGGCAATGATAGGATAGGAGTTGTAGTCAAAAGTTTCTTGAGCTTTTGGAAGCTCTCCTCACACTTATCCGACCAAACAAATAGCACCTTATTCTGAGTCAACCTTGTCAAATGAGTAGCAATAGAAGAAAAATTCTTTCCAAACCTGTGGTAGTGATGCACAAGACCCATGAAGCTCCTAACCTCAGTCACAGAGCTAGGCCGAACCCAAATTCTTAACTGCCTCAATCTTATAGGGATCTATAATCACCCCTTTTTCTGAGACCACATACCCTAAGAAAAAAACTAAAGACAACCTGAACTCCTATTTCGAGAACTTTGCATACAACTGGTTCTCCTATAAAATTCCCAAGATGGTGTGAAAATAACCATTCATCAAGCTCATAAAGGCTGTCAGCACATTGGTCAACCCAAAAGATATTATAAGGAATTCATAGTGCCCATGTCGAGTCCTAAAAGCCATCTTAGGTATGTCCTCAGGCTGAAGTTTTAGCTGATGGTAACCGGACCTCAAGTCAATCTTGGAAAATACTAAAGTACCCTACAACTAGTCAAAAAGATCATCAATGCAGGGCAAGGGATACTTATTTCTGATGGTAACCTCGTTCAGCTGCCTGTAATAGATGCACATCCTCATGATGCCATCTTTATTTTTAACGAACAAAACCACAGTACCCTAAGGTGAAGCACTGGGATGAATAAATCCCTTGTCAAGTAGTTCCTATAACTGGGTTTTGAGTTCCCTCAACTCTACCGGAGCTATTAGATAAGGGGGAATAGAAATTGAGCAAGTGCTCGGCTCTAAATCAATACAAAAGTCAATATCCCTATCTAGCAGCATACAAGGCAAATCCATAGGAAATACCTCCTAAAACTCAGAAACTGACTCAATAGGAGGGAACTCCGCACTAACATCCCAAAGATGAGACAGGAAGGCTGAACACCCCTTCCCCACTAGATTTCTAGCCCAAACAAAAGATATGATTTTCATCGGCTTAGACTTATACATACCCTCTCTCTAGTTTACCCATACCCAGTATCTCTAGAATCACTATCTTAGTATGACAGCTTAAAATAGCATGATACAGAGGCAACCAAGTTATACCTAAAATAATGTCAAAATCATACATGTACAAAATGATCAAGTCTACCCAAGTTTGAAGACCCATAAACAAAATATAATATGGAAGGTACACATGGGTCACTACCACAGAATCTCCAACCGGAGTACAAACATATACAGGAGAATCGAGAACATCAGAGACCAAGTCCAGACCCAAAGCAAATCTAACAGATACATAAGAGTTAGTAGAAATTAGATCAAACAAAATAGTAGCCATCCAGTCACAGACGCGAATAGTATATGTAATAACAGCATCAGATGCCTCAGCCTCAGACTTGAATGGGAAGGCATAAAAATTAGCTCTATTATCAAGATGAGCAACCTTCCTAGCAGGCTGCGCTCCACCCTTCCCTTCATTACCATTACCTTTGTTTCCACCATGGCCTCCCTGATTATTACCTCATCCACCCTATGGGCGGCCCTTATCATTGCCACCTCCACCTGATGGAACCATAACCATAGCCTATTGTTGCACCTGATTACCTATCTATCTCAGATGACACTCTCTCTTAAAGTTCCCCACAGCACCATAAGTATAATAACCTCACTTAAGAGAAGTCCTACTGGCCAAAGAATAGGAATCCCCTTGTCCTCTAGTAGCTGGAGACTGCTAAATAGCCCTTCAATGACCACCTGTAGAGGCTGGCAAAGCTGACTGAATAGGGCGAGCTGAGTGAACCTGTTGGTTGTGACTACTGGAATAAGACCCATTATAGTTATTGATAAGTTGGTAATCTACCAACTTATTGAGCCTTTGTTCATGAATTATTGCCATATTTTGATGAGATTAGAGGTACTTATTGCCTTTATTAATGAAAATGCAGACACTCTTGATCAAAAGTAGAAAACAAAGGAATTGAACCCAAAGAGCTCAAAAAGGGTTGAAGTGTGAAGGTGATCGAAAATGAGAGAGAATCTAATGAGAGGTGCAATCGACATGCGAGCCACACAATGAGGCATGTGGTTCATACCTCCCTTCTCACCTCACCACAAGAACAACTGACATCACTGGTTGGCAGAAAAAGGGATATGTAAAGTGCAAAATAGGTGGTGCGATCGCACATCATATAGCAAGTCGCGTCGTACGACCCCCAAAGGGTATTTTTGTCCAAAGCAGAGTGACGTATTGGGAAGCTTCTAAAACCCATTTTAAGGTGTGTTCCAGGTATAGATTTTAGTTTTCAGTTTTCTTAAGGAAGATATTGAGAGTACTCTTCTCTCTTCATCTTCTACACTTAGCATTCACCATTTTGTATTGATTTGAGCTTGGATTTAGATTTTGGCTTGAATATAAATGGAATTATGAGTTACCCAATTGGTATATCTTTTTATTTCCTTAGTATGAGTAGCTAATTTCCTTGTCTAGGGGTATGTGCATGATGAGTATTTGAATTTGGGTGTGGGTCTTATTTAATTGTGCTTATAACTGATGAATTGATATGGCTCTATTGAATTCTTCAAAGTTTAATCGTAAAATTGATGGTTTCAAACATTAATGGAGTTTTCTTAATTGTGTTTTTTCTTAAAAGAGGGGTTCATAATTCGGATAGGAATTCAATAGTGGGAATTTGAGATTTTCACCTTAGATTTAGACTAGAAATAGCTTAATCGATGAAAATTTGCATCTATGAATCTAAGCTAGAAATAGTTTGATTCTCCAAAGCAATTGAATTGGTTAGTTTATGTTAAAACTATGGTGCTTGAGCAAAGACCATAGGATATATATTTAGAGGATCGAGAGATTACCAAATATGACTAAAACCAATGTTACTTGTATCATTAATCGAGCATTTGCATAATTAATCCAGTATCCTAACCCTTTGTAGAATCTAATTGGAAGCTTACCCTTAGTCTCCTTCTCATTGATTACAAATCTTGTGTTTACATTACTCTCTTGTGTTGCAATCAAAATTGATACATTAATTTTTCCTTTCCAATTCCCCCAATCTTTACTTTTAAATTGTTTGAGCATTTAGTCTCTTAGTGATTATTTCACAATGATCTCTTAGCCAACCATTACCCCACTCTCCATGGATTTAACCCCGATCATCCATTATGTTACTTTTGTTTTGCTTGACAATCGCTACCACCTCCTTCGAGAGAGTGCTTTTGAGCATCATCAGTTACCCACACTCCGGGATTTCTTAGCTAATACCTTAGCCGGCCCAACTTGCTTAACTCCCTATAGTTTTTTCATATAATCAGTCCCGTCATTGAAACTCTTTCTTACAGAAGCCATGTGAACAGACCAAACTTGAAGATAAGTATTTAAACCCTTAACATATAACCGGATCCTCTTATCCTCAGTCCCCAACAACTAGGTAACATAGTGAGACAGGGCATGGAACTTAGCCTCATAGACTACAACAGACATATTACCCTGTTCAAGAGCCAGAAACTCATCCTTCTTGTGATCCCTATGAGTACGGGGTACATAATTCTCCAAAAATAGGCATGGAGATGAGCCTAAGTCATTGGAGCAAAGCTGATGGTCGACACTCCATATGGGCTCTCCACCACTGCTTGGCATTCCTTTGCCGTTGGAAAGTCACGAACTAAACACCATGTTGTTGCACAATCCCTAACTTGTGCATCCTCTCATAACAATCCAGAATGAATTCAAATCCATACTCATCCTCAGTACCATGAAATAAAGGGGGTTTCATTTTCAGAAACTTGGTCAGCAACTCATGTTCGGTCCCGATCATGACAGGGCCTAACACAGGATGGGGAAATGCCTTTGTACCTGAAGCCTCATCCATCTTGGGAGCTAAGGTGGCAATAGGATGAGCACCCAAAACCTGGAAAGCTGGCGTAGTGAGGGTTGCTCTAGTACTAGCCAGCCCACTCAAAAAAGCCAGAACCTACTGAATAACCTCAAAATACATCGGAGGAAGGACCGCACCTCCAACCAGTGCTTCCACTTCTGGTCCCATTCCATCTTTTTCCACTGCCTCAGCCTCCTCAACATGATCCTGAGGTAGGGGAGGTGATTCTAGCCTCTGACGGTCCTGGTTAGCTTCTGCCTAAGCTCTATCCCTGGCGAGTGTTCTCTCCCCCTTCCCCTAGCCCTACCTCGCCCTCGAACAATCAATCATGCAGCTGGATTTGCTGCCCTAGTCCATTCAATCTAGTGTTCACCATCTGCAAACAAAAGAATAAAGGGGGTCAGATACCAATTTGGATCGCCAGATATCAATTGGAATCAAGTTATAGCACGAAGAAAGAAAAAAAGGATAGTTTCCTAAAGTCCTATAGCCTCTCGAAAAAAAGTAGAGACGTCTCTGTACCATTTTGCAAGACTCTACTAGACCTATTTTGGTATGATGAGATCAATGAACCTAGGGCTCTAATACCAACTTTGTAACGACCTAAACCTGTCGTGAGTGGCACCTACACTAAACTCCCGGTGAACCAACTAATTGGATGAACCAATCCAACACTTAATTAGAAAGTGGAAACTAAAGCAATTACATCAAATAAGCCAACAACCAATACCATAATTAATGAATTAAAACTAAGTTTTGCAGAAATTAAACCATCCCTAGAATCTGAAAGTCATCGTACCAAAACTCTAACAATTGTCAAGGAAGGGGATGCAACCCCAAAAATAAAATAATGTCTAAGTCAAAAACAATGGACCCAAAATAAATGAAGAACTCATGGTACCCAGAAGATGCAGCTCACCCTTGAGTTTGAATATTGTCTCGATCACAGCTAAGGTCTCGAAGCAGTCGCCGGAATATGCCATGTACTCAATAATAGAAGAGCATGTATAGTATTAGTACAAAAGAAACAATGGTGTACTGGGAAGATCATCGGCAACCCAAAATGAGAAATATAAACATATAACCATAACATAGTACAACAAGACAACCATGGTTCCCTATCATGCAACTCTAATCCAAGTTCATAATCACTTAAACATGTAACAAGTACAATATCAAATTCAGTCAATATGAGTCTACAAGAATAACAAGTCAAGTCAACTATGCCCACCAATAAGACTCCAAGTCAACAATCCTGACTCAATAATCATACAAGTTATGTCCCAACTATATAAGTAATAGACAACATAGAATTATGTCACATCTTGCAAGTAACCCGGACTACCCAAAGATCCCTAGGACAACAACTATGGCAATAACATGCTTCCCAGTTTACATCAAGAAACCATCTTTGGAATTTAAACACACCAACCCGGTTCACTCAAGGAACTAACATGTATATCAGGTAAATAGTTAAGCCTGATTCAGTCAAAGAACCAATACAATAATAAAACACTTAATCCTGGATCACTCAAGGAACTAATATGATAATGAAAACACAAATCCCCAGCCCACTCAAGAAACCATCACACTCACCAATTACCTATACACACATACTAAGGGTCTTATGATCGCCCACTATCCATGACCTGCAGGGGACGAGCTCTTATCCATGTACCAAAATCCCAGACATCAAGTGTCTACTAATCTTATACCAACCAATCCCGTGAAGATGTCCAAATACTAGTACATTCCACAATAATGAAAGATATCAATACAATCACAACCACAATGATAACAGAACAATACTTATAAAAACCAACAAGCTTTCAAATAGACTCATTACATGTGATTAACACTTAGTCTATCAAACAGTCATTCACTTTTCCCTTAACATGTATTATGCAATACTAAGGAACATTTATCATGCACACATAACACAAATTAAATTTTAAACTACAACAAACCATGCCCTACCTTAATCGAAGCCTGAAATGCTCTACCAAACTTGAGCTTTTCCTTTTCTTGCAACCTCGACTTGATTGTGGTCTAAAAATAGGAATGTAAACATATAATCAACCCAATGAACTATAATATTATAGATTACAGTCTAATCCTGAACCCTAAGGCTAAGTTCATGATCATTCCACCCGTTCTAGAGTTTTCCCACCATAAATTCACCTTAAAACTACTAATTTCATGGTTATACTAGTGAATTATGATCATACAATCATGAATAATCAACCTTTAATCAAAACCCGAAGGTTTTACACCCCATTATCCCCTTGCACCAGAATTTACAGCTAGGTTAAGTTAAACCCTCTTCAAGAGATGTAAACTAGTGATTGTAAGAACTAGGAATTTAAACACTAGTTAGTGGGGATAAATAAATTACCTTTACGAAGAATTCTAGTGGAAAACATGTAAAAATTACCCCAAATTGCCTCAGCCTTTCTCAAAATGTGTTTATGAAATAATGAATATTTTTGAGAATTTTTTTGCAATAAGAGTGATTTACCCTGCTATAGTGACTCAATGTTGTTATAGCGGTACAACCATAGCAGAAGCCTCCCACTATAGAGGGATTGACCTTATTTGACTCCCGCTATAGCGGCTTTCCACTCTCTATAGCGGGTGTGGCAAGGCAGAAACTCAGGATTTTTCCCAGTTTTACCTTTTTCGTAATGCACCCTCAAACCATGATATCCCGAACTAACCCTTTTACATCAAGTTCGATATCAAGAGTTCTACTTACCCGAATTCACTTCCAAAAAGTTCTACGAATTCCTTATCTCCTTAACTATCATAAAAATAAGCTAAACCTTATTACATTTACCAATCCCTTCTCGGATTTCCCTAGATTATACTTTACTTAGATTTCTTCTAAGACTAGCCTAGCTTAAAATTTTAACTTCAAATTTTATAAAAATTCTAACCCTAATTCTTGCATAATTAGCTTACATATAATGAAAGAAAGGGTCGTTATAGAGTTTTGATAGAAATATGGTGTTATGTGCTTAGGTGGCAATTCTAGATCCGTGATTTGAGGTTTTATATTTTGGTGTCTTCTTATAGATAGTCGACTACTGTAGGGTTCTGTAAAAAGTTTTAGGATAGAAATCGGGTTCATAGAACTCTGGTTATGGTGATTATCGTGTCAAAATTAATCCATGATGTCTAGAAACTAAGATTGTATGGTGAAAGAAGGGGTTTTGAGTGAGTTTACAATGTTCTATTTTTGTCACAACTATGACAAAGGGATTCTCGCCATGACGAGTCCACTGTAGCGGATAAGTTACTGTTGTAGCATTCCTAACGAACCTTAAGGGGCAATCGTAGCAAGCCAAGTCCTGCCATAATATTCTGCCGTAGAGAAAAATGGGCTTTCATGACAAGACACCCGAGACAAATTCCTGTTAAATGCATTTTTCGAAGGTTTATTTCCCATAACTCTAAAACCTCATTCTAAGGTCAGTGTGAGGCAATTTTTCTCCTTGAGTAGGTGATTTTCCTCTGTTAAGGTGAGTAATTCCTCCCTATTATCATTGTTTAATTCCTTGTTGATCATAGAATAATAGGAATGAAGAATTATGATGGAATTCTTGGGTTAGAGACCTAAAAGCATGAATGGTGAGGACAACCCTATGGATAGGTTTAACTTCACCTCGAATTGATCCTAGGATGTTATTTGATGATTCCTAGCATGAAATTATTAGTTTTAAATATTATTAGAACTAATGGGGAACCTTGGGTTTCATAAAGGTATGACCTTTAAGTATAAAAATGGCTAAAAAAGAGAAAATTAATAAGAAACCTCTTGAATATTGATCATATAAATATTGTGAGACTAGTTGGTGATTAAGTAACCCTTGGAGAGTGCTAAGAGCCTCATATAAGGGTAGAATAAGTGGGTTAAATTCTTAAGGCATGAAATGAAGAGTAAATGATTAATTATTCTTGTGTTTGTTGTTTATAGACTTTGAATGCTCAAAAGCATTGAGGAAGGGCAAAGCTATTTCTAAGTAACTTGTGATTGAGAATTTGGCAGTTGAGGTAGGTTACGGTGTAAATTAGAGTTGAGACTTATTTTAGTGCATTTATGTGGTTGAATTATTTGACTTGTTATTGATCTTTGGACATATTTGAATGATGATTATTTTTGTGTCGTGCTTGAATAAATAAGTTGTGTGTACATGAAACTGAATAATGAACTTGATATAATTTAATGTACATGTAATTAGTGCACTATGATGTATTATAAGAGATAGACTTAGAACCATAGGTTCACTATTGTTAGTTGGAGTGAGTACCACAAGTTAGTACGATTATTATTTTTTACTACTGTTAGTTGGAGTGGGTACATCTAGATGGTATGGATTTGATATTGTTCTCTTGTTATATATTGAGTACACGAGCCAATATGGTACATGCCTCCTGGTGCATCCCCTGCAGGTCATGTTTAGTTGGGCAGAAATAAGACCCTTTAGCATGTGTGTACACCCCTTTTATATTGATTTACCCATCGCAAGATATGGTGAGTTGGAACTGTAAACTCAAATGCGACAAATGGTATTGAGTATATTTGAGAAGGTGAGATGGACATAGATTCCATGTGATGTAACTATTGAAAGTTCTTACTCTTACATCATTGTGGCAATATGCGGTGACTTATATGCATTGTTATTGATGTTGATGACTTTACTTGAGATGATTATCTATTAACCAAACCATGTGCTAAGTGTTGAAGTGCCATTTACTTGTTATTTGATTTGACTATATATTTGTTCTACACTGAGTTGGCCAATGATACCTACCAGTACATAGTGATTTATACAGATAATAATCTGAACTCTTCTTTTGTTGAGTACAGACCATGTTCCAGAGGCTCAGAGGTGACCTTACCTTTAGCTAGACTGCAGACTACGATCCAAGGGTGAGCACTATATCTCAGGCTGTCGTGAATCCTCTCTTGGTCATTGTCCTTCCTTCAAATAATGAACTTATCTGTTATTATTGTCAGTTTTAGGTATCTTAGATATTGCTAATTATTAGAGTTCTTGTACGATAACTTTCAGTTCTTAAAGAATATAATAGTTAGTCAAATTATTTTGCACTTTATTTATGTCAGTTTTTGACTATAATTCGTGCTTAGAGTTGGTTTTTATATTATTATTTTTAAAAAATGGTTAAGTATAAGGGTTAAGGTTTGAGTTAGATAGTTCTCCCACTGGAGGATTAGTGTGGGTGTCCCTCATGGCTATTTGGATCATGACAAAGTTGGTATCAAGCCCCGAGTTTGCCAATCTTATCATACAAGAACGTGTCTACTAGAGTCTTGCGGAACAATATGAAGATGTTTGTACTTTTATTCAAGAGGCTACAGGATATTAGGAAAACTCAACTTCTTCTTTCCTTCGTGCTATTACTTGATTCCAATTAGCATCTGGCGATTCAAATTGGTATCTAACTCTTTCACACTTATTCTCACAGATGGTGAGAACACGTGCTTTGAAAGCAAAAGCAGCGGGGCCTGAACCAATCATTGAGGTTGCAGTTCATGGCAGGGGTCAGGAAAGAGGAGGACGAGATAGAAGAAGAAGAGCAGTGCCCACCAAGGGTATAGCTTAGGCCGCAGCACCGTCTTAGGAAAGGTTAGTGTTTCCTACCCACCATAAGGACCTTTCTGAGGTTGTAGAGAATGAAGCAGTTGTAGTTCAGAATGATGAGGCAACACCCATTTATGAAGGTGCAGCTCCGACTCAAATATCATCAGCCATGATTCAACAAGTCTTGAGTTTTCTGAGTGGTCTAGTGTGGACTAGAACCACACCTGTAGTTCCCACTGTACAACTTCTAAGGGTGTAACATGATGATGTTGTTGCTCCACAGATAGATACAGCTTCTAAGACATGTACTTCCCCACAGTCAGTGACAGGTCTGTTAATGACCAGTGGTGAACATGGTTTTTTTTGCAAGTTTATCAAAATGAAGCCTCCAGTCTTCAATGGTTTAGAATTTGAGGATGCGTATGAATTCATCATTGATTGCCATAAGCGACTTTATAGGATGGGTATAGTTGAAAATTATGGGCTTGAGTTTCTAACTTTTCAGCTGCAGGGTGATGTGAAAATGTGGTGAAGAGCTTCAGTGGAGTGTAGGCCTACTGGGCACTCCCAATGACTTGGAGACAGTTTTATTAGGTATTCCTAGATAGGTATGTTTCACATACTATGCGAGATAGAAGGAGAGACGAGTTTGCTAATGTTTAGGAGGGTAATCTATCAGTTACAGCCTAAGAGGCTCGGTACTATTTATTTACCCAGTATTCTATATAGTTGATCAATACTGAAGAGGAACAAATTTGCCATTTCGTGAAAGGATTGAACACAGGGCTTCAGATTTCGGCTTTGAAGGTAGCATCCTCCACAAGTACTTTCAGGAGTTGATTGAATTTGTTAAAAATATTGAAGGTGTGAAGCAAGAGTGCTATGCAAAGATGGCTTCAAAGAAGCCTTAGACAGGGGGTGATTTCAGCTGTCAATATTTAAGGGTAAGAGTTTGCAGGGTTACCCTACACGCCTTATTCAATTCTCGATGCAGGTGTCTACTGGGGATATATCAGGGGTCATCCAACCTTTGTCAGAGTTTGGTAGTTATCTCACTACATCTACTCCAGTGCATTAACCTACCTTGGACCGTGCTTGCTATGAGTATGATGAGGTTGGTCACATTTGGAAGAATTGTCCTTATTATTGATAGACAAGTCAACAGCAGGCTTCTAGAGCTCTGACGGGTAGAGAAGGTAATGTGTATAATAGATATCATCTGCAAAATGAGCGGGGTGGGCACACAGCTGGCAGGGGTGGCACCCAGCCCACTCGGGGTGGTGGTAATAACAGAGGTGGTAATTATCCCAACAAGAGTGGTGCACAAGCAGGTGGTAAGAATTATTTCTATGGGTTTCCAGGCAGGTCTGAGATAGAAGCGTCAGATTTAGTGATCACGGGAACTATTCTTGTATGTAACCGCATGGCTTCAGTTCTGTTTGATCCTGGTTCTACTTTCACATATGTGTCGGCTAGTTTTTCTTAGGTATTAGACATGATTTATGAGTTTCATTACTTTTCTGTTCATGTGGGGTGATTTTGTGATGTTTGATAGAGTTTTTCGTGCTTGTCCGATCATGTTTGTGGGATGAAAACCTTTGGCTGATTTAGTGATTTAGGACATGGTGGATTTTGATATCATCTTGGGAATGAGTTGGTTTTCTCTGCACCATGTTATATTAGACTATCATGCTAAGACAGTGACTGTGACTATACCTGGGTTGGATAGACTAGAATGGGAGGGTAACTATAGTCCTGCCCCTATGAAACTTGTATCGTTCCTTCATTCTCAGAGTTTTATAGGAAGGGGGTCTTTGACATTCTTAGCTCATCTCTGGGACACTAATACAGATATCCCAACTATCAAGTCAGTTCCTATGGTATGTGTGTTTCAGGAGGTATTTTCTGCTGATTTGCCTAGTATACCCCCAAACCGAGATATTGACTTTTGTATTAATTTAGAGCCGAATACATACCCTATTTATATTCCTTCTTATAGGAAAGCGGTAGCTAAGTTTAGGGAGCTAAATGCACAGTTGCAAGAGTTATTGGGTAAGGTATTCATTCATCCAACTGCTTTCTCATGGGGTGCTCCAGTGTTTTTTGTTAATAAGAAAGATGGTAGTCTATGTATGTGCATAGACTACCGACTGTTGAATAAAGTTACGATCTATAATAAGTATTCTCTTTTCGTATCGATAACTTGTTTGACCAGTTGCAGGGTGCGCCAGTCTTTTCTAAAATTGATTTGAGGTCTGTATACCATCAGTTAAAAATTTAACCTTCGGATATTCCTAAGAATGTAATGCAAACCAGTTACGAACAACACAAATTTCTTGTGATGTCTTTTGGGTTGACTAATACCCCGACTGCTTTTATGAGTCTGATGAATGAGTTATTTAAACCTTATCTTTAATCCTTTGTAATCATGTTAATTGATGATATCTTAGTTTATTATAAGAGTGAGGAGGAGCATGGGAACCATCTTAGGATTGTGTTGGGTTTGTTAAAGGAGAAAGAACTATATGCAAAATTCTCCAAGTGTGAATTCTGGTTGCCTTCGCTATCTTTTTCAGGACATTTAGTTTCAAAGGAAGGAGTGATGGTAGACCCACAGAATATTGAGGTAATAAAGAATTAGTCTAGGCCCACTTTGGCGACCGAGATTTATAGCTTCGTGGGGTTAGCTAGCTATTACCATAGATTTATAAAGAGTTTGCATCCATTGCTACTCATCTGACCCGGCTGATGTAGAAAGAGTACCTTTCTTTTGGTCAGATGAATGTGAAGAGAGCTTTCAAAAGCTCAAGACCTTGTTTATTACTGCTCTTATTCTTGCTTTCCAGTGAAAAAAGGTAAGGACTTCATTGTGTATTGTGGTATCTCACGATATGGTTTAGGTATTTTGTTGATGCAAGAGAAGAATATTATTGCTTATGCTTCGAGGCAACTAAAAGTGCATGAGAAGAATTATTCAACTCATGATTTAGAGTTGACTGTTGTGGTTTTTCTCTCAAGATTTGGAGACATTATTTGTACGGAGTGCATATGAAGTATTCACCGACCATCATAGCTTACAACATGTATTCACCCAGAAAGACTTAAATTGAGATAGCGTAGGTAGATGGAGTTACTCAAGAATTAATATATTACTATTTTGTACCATCCAGGTAAGGCTAATGTAGTAGCCAATGCATTGAGTAGGAAGACTGAAAGTATGGGTAGCTTGGCATATTTGAAGGCTACTAGGCATCTGTTGACTAGAGAAATTCATACTCTAGCTAACAGTTTCATGAGGCTGGAAGTGTCTGAGAAAGGTAGATTATTGGCATGTGTTGAGGCAAGGTCCTTATTTCTTGACCGGATTAAGGGAAAACAATTCGAAGGTTCTAAGTTGAGTAAGATTCTAACAAGTTTTGCAAGGTGAGGCCAAGGAGTCCATGATTGATGATGAAGGTGTTCTCCAAATTAAGGGGAGAGTTTGTGTGCCCTGTGTTGATGATTTGATTCCTACTATATTGGATAAAGCTCATTATTCCAAGTATCCTATACATTCAGGTGTGACCAAGATGTATCACAATTTGAAGCAACACTATTGGTGGGGTCGAATGAAAAAGGACATACTCAATTTTGTGGATAAGTGTCAAAATTGTCAGCAAGTGAAATATGAACACCAGAAGTCTGGTGGTACTCTTCAGAGGATGCTCATTCCTGAATGAAAGTAGGAGAGAATAGTCATGGACTTTGTGGTTGGTCTTCCCAAGGCTTTGGGGAAGTATGATTCAGTATGGGTCATTGTGGATAGGTTGATGAACTTTGGTGCACTTCATTCCAGTTCATGTGACATACAATGCGGCTAAGTTAGCCAAGATTTATCTCAAGGAGGTGGTTCAATTTCATATGGTGCCTATATCTATTATTTTGGATAGGGGTACCCAGTTTACTTCTAATTTCTAGCAGTAGTTGCATGAAGAGTTGGGTACAAGGTTGGACCTTAGTACTGCTTTTTACCTTCAGCCTGATAGGCAGTCTGAATGGATGATCCGGGTACTGGAGGACATGCTCCAGGCATGCGCGATGGATTATAGAGGTCATTTGAACTAATATTTATCATTGGAAAAATTTGTATATAACAATAGCTATCACTCGGGCATAAATATGGCTCTGTTTAAAGCATTATATGGGAGGAGGTGTAGATCTCCCATTGGTTGGTTCGATGCATTTGAGGTAAGACCATGAGGTACCGATATTTTGAGGGATTCTATGAAAAGGTTTAAGGTTCATCCAAGAGAAGCTCCTCGCGGGTCAAAGAAGGCAAAAGGAGTATGTGGATAAAAAGGTGAGAGACATGCATTTCATGAAAGGTGAACAAGTCTTTATCAAGGTCTCACTGATGAAGGGTGTCATGAGATTTGGTAAACATGGAAAGCTAAGTCCAAGGTACATTGGACAATTTGAGATACTTCAGAGTTTGGGACCGGTGGCCTATAGATTATCTTTGCCTCTGATTTTGTTGAGAGTTCACTCCGTGTTTCATGTGTCCATGCTTAAAAAGTACCACGGAGATGGTGACTATATTATTCATTGGGATTCGGTCCTGTTAGATGAAAACCTCTCTTATGAAGAGAAGGTTGTGGCAATTCTTGATAGAGTTGTTAGAAATTGAGGACTAAAGAGATTGAATTTGAAAAGGTCCAGTGGAAGAACCATCCTGTTGAGGAGGCCACTTAGGATACCAAAGCAAACATGCGTAGCAAGCATTCGCATTTGTTCACCAATTCAAGTAACTTCTCATTTTCTCCCTTATCCTTACTTGTTGTTATTTGGGGTTGAATGATTGTTTAATTGGTATCTGATATAATGGCATATTCTATCATTATAGTAAAGTTAGGGCTTAAGTACCCAGCTAAAAAAGTCCCTAAGATGAGAATTAATAAAATCTCAGGCTAGGGTGAGTTGTAATAAAAATTTGGTATTATGTGCTTAGGTGATAATTCGTGATTCAAGGTTTGATATTGTGGTGTCCATTTATGGATAGTCGACTAGTAAAGGATCACGTAGGAAGTTTTGGAACAGAAATTGGGTTCATAAAACTCCAGTTATAGTGGTTATCGTGTTGGAATTGATTAGTGATGTATAGAAACCAAGATTGCATTGTGAAATGAGGGATTTTTGAGTGAGTTTATGATGTTCTATTTTTGTCATGCTGTGATGAAGGGATTCCCACCATGACGAGTCCACCATAACGGACAAGTTACCATCATAGCGGTCTTGATGAACCGTCAGGGACTACCACAGCGAGCCGAGTCCTGCCACAGCTGTCCAACATAGCGATAAATAGGCCGCTGTGATGAGAGATGGGAGGCAGATTTCTGTTAAGTGCATTTTTCAGAGGTTTCTTTTCTATAACTCAAAAACCTCATTCTAAAGTCCATGTGTGGCAATTTTCCTCTTTGAATAGGATATTTTCCTTGGTTAAGGTGAGTAAGTCCTCCCTTTTATCATCATTTAATTCCTTGTTGATCATAGAATCATTGGAATGAAGAATTAGGGTGGAATTCTTGGGTTAGAGCCCTAAAAACATGAAAGGTGGAGACAACCCTATGGGTAGGTGTAACTTTACCTATAATTGATCCTAGAATATTATTTGATGATTTCTAGCATGAAATTCTTAGTTCTAAATATGATTAGGACTAGTGGAGAACCTTGGGTTCCATAAAAGTATGACGTATAAGTATAAAAATGGCTAAAAGGGAGAAAATTGATAAGAAACCGATTGAATGTTGATCATATGAATGTTGTAGTACTAGGTGATTATGTAACCCTTGGGGAGCACTATGGACCTCGAATAAGTGAGTTAAATTCTCAAGGCATGAAATGAAGAGTAAATGATTAATTATTCTTGTGTTTGTTATTTATAGACTTTGAACACTCAGAAATGTTGAGGAAGGGAAAATCTATTACTAAGTAACTTGTGGTTGAGAATTCGTAAGTTGAGGTAGGTTATAATTTAAATTGGAGTTGAGACTTGTTTTAATGTATTTATATGATTTAATTATATGACTTGTGATTGGTCTTTTGACATGTTTGAATGATGATTATTTTAATGTTTTGCTTCAAAAAATAAGTTGTGTATATATGAAACTGAATAAAGAATTTAAAATGATTTAGTGTACATGTAATTAGTGCATTGTGATGTATTCTAAGAGATAGACTTAGAACCATAGGTTCACTATTATTTGTTAAAGTGGGTACCACCAGCTGGTATGGTACATGGACCTTGATGCATTGACGTGAGGTTAAAATTAGTATTTTTATGATATAGATTATCTCACATTTTACTTGGTTTAAGAAGCTTTTGAGCTTACATTATATGAATTACGCTTACGTGACTTATTTTTATGTGTAGATTGAAAGGTAAAGGATTTTGCACAAATTTAAAGTATATTAGAGCGATTCTGGAGCTTTAGAGTCTGAGTAGGATCTGAGGAAGATGATCCAAAGCATACTTATGGTTATGAGATCAAGACATGAGCTTAACGAAAGCGAAATGATGAAAAAGGAAAAAAAAATACACTATGGAAGAGACTCTGGTAACCGCTCCAGGCGCCCCCGTAGTGTAAGTGACCAGAGGCAACCTGGGGGCTGCCAAAATTCACTATGGCACCGCCCTAGGCACCACAGTAAGCGAGGCCATAAGCCAAATCTGGCCTAGTTTGTCCAGGTTTGGTCTAAACGACCCCAATCCAATCCGGAACCCCCTAAATCCTATAAATACTATTTTTATTCATATTTTCAGTAGTTAGAAACATAGTTAGACATAGAAAAACATATCAGCACGTGGGAGAACAAGGAAGAGGTGTTTTGGGAGGAGAAACACGCAGGTATGGAGCCCCAAGGGTTCTACCAAGGTTTTTCTTTTCTTTTCGCTTTGTATGATTGAATCTCTGCTTATTCATAGATTTTTGCTATTGTAATAAGTTTATGAGTATCTAAACTCATAGTATCTAGGGTTGTGGATGAATATGAATGTTGTAGTTTGAATATTAAAGTTAGTTTGATTGAATTTCCACTATTTGAGCTAGTCTTTTCTTGATATTAATTACTTAATTCACTAGCCAATTATTGAGTACTATCTATGGTTTGTAAGTTGAATTAGGAATAGAGAACTTACATTCGTAATAAAAAAGGTAGAGCTTGGTCCTGTTAAAAATGTGAACGATTCGCTAACGTGGATAGGAATATACTCGTTAGCCTTGCTTAGTTGATTCAGAAGATATATCACATGCACTTCACTATTAATAGACAACCATAGGAATATAGGCATTAGAAATAGTCGAGTAGGCATATAGACAGTTTGGAAAGACGCTCAACATCACGAATATCAACCTGCAAGTAGTAACTTAGGAAATCAATCAAACTACTTACTGATAACTCAATTTCTTATTCTAAGTCTGCAACTCTGGATCACTAATCATCTCTGAAATCACAAAACAACCTAAATTCGTCTTAAGTACTAAAATTATAGTAATTAGTAGTTAATTAGCTAAATCAAACAATCTTCTCTTGTTTACATCTCTGAATAATTAGAATAGAAGTTCATTATAGTTACCAATTTGTCAATTCTTTATGGGATCGATAATCTGAACATACAAGTCCTATATTACTTGTCAGACCACGTACACATGCATGCGTATAAACCTAATATAGAGGTCCAACTGTGTCCCGTGTAGGTCATGGCTAGTTGAGCAGAACACCCCTTTTATATTGATTTACCCATCATTAGATATGTTGAGTTGGAACTGTAAACTAAAATGAGACTAATGGTATTGAGTACATTTGGGAAGGTTAGGTGGACATAGATTTCATGTGATGTAACTTCTGAAAGTGCTTATTCTTGCATTGTTGTGGTAATATGCGGTGACTTATATGCATCTTGAGATGATTATCTGTTGACTGAACTATATGCTAAGTGCTGAAGTGTCTTTTACTTGTTTGATTTGACTGAACTATGATACCTACCAGTACATAGTAGTTTATACTGATACTACCATGTACTCTTCTTTTGTTGAGCGCAGACGGTGTTCCAGAGGCTCAATCGTGACCTCACCTTTAGCTAGATTGCAGACTACGATCCAAGAGTGAGCACTATATCTTACGCTGCCGTGGATCCTCTCTTGGTCATTGTCCTTCCTCGAACGATGAACTTATCTATTATTATTGTCAGTTTTGGATATCTTAGACATTGGCTAATTGTTAGAGTTCTTGTACGATAACTTTCAATTCTTGGAGAATCTGATAGTTAGTCGAATTAATTTGCACTTTATTTATATTAATTTTCGACTGTTATTCGTGTTTAGAGTTGGTTTTTATATTATCCTTCTAAATATATTGGTTAAGTATAAGGGTGAAGCTCTGAGTTAGATAGTTCTTTCACCGAAAGATTAGTGTGGGTATCATCACGACTATTTTGATCGTGACATGTTTATAATAGAAATAACTTTCATTAGCCATTTTTTCGGTTCCATCTATGAGAAAGTCATTATTCTAGAATTTCACTTTCAGCATGTTGGTTATCTTTCAATTACAAGGGGCAGAAAAGAGTAAATGCATCAGGACCCCCCTAAAGTTGGTCGTGATTTGGAAGTAGACACCTAAACTTTACGGGGGTCCTATTACCCCAAGAAACTAGTTACGACCATAATAAGTACCCCATTTGACCCATTTTTCTCAGCAGTTGTATTATCACGCAAGAGAGGAGCGTGAATGATAAAATTGATTGCCTCAAACCAATTAAAAAATGACACATATGATGAGCAAAAAATAATCTTTTTAATTCTTTTTTTGCATTCCAGTTTTTAGAAATATTATTTAACTTTAATTTTTCAATATATTTATTTCTTTTCCCTTGTCTTCCTCACCCATTACCTTACCCTTTCTCTTTCTTCCTTACTTTTGTATTTCAAGTTTTCTTATGTGTAATTGTTCTTCTTCTTTTTTTCGTTTTCTTTGGTAGATTCGTCTAATTGAAGTACTCAAAAATCATGATATTAATTTTCCAGCCAAAATTGTTAAGCATAATTTGATATTTATTGGCTCCGAATTAGTTTTTGCCCAAGTTACTTTGAAAAAGCAATATTATTACATTCTTTCTTCTTCTCTATTTTAGCTTGATTTGGTGGTTCTTCTCTCCTAAAAATTAGAGATCGAAATTTCGGCAATAGTAAAGCTAACAAATGAAGAAAGAGATGGTTGATTTTGGGGTAAAGGTGCTTGAGAAGGAGGTGATTTATATTTTAAATATTGATTTGATAGTAATTTTAATTTTCTTACTTTGATTATTTGGTGATTTGGCAGTGATTTGATAGTGTTGGGTGGAGTTGGTGCTTATTGCCATGGTGGTGTTGGTGAATAAGTAAAATAATAAAATAAAATTCAGAATTCTAAGGAAGAAGAAGGTAAAAGAAAAGAAATCAAATAAGAAAATAAAATAAAAGGCAAAAACTGAAAAATAATTAAAATTCAAATAAGTTAACACGTGGCAATGTAAGATTGGTGCGTGATTTCTACTCACTTTTTGATAACTGAGTTTGACTGAAAAATGTGGTATATTTGCCACTTTAAAATTGTTGGAGGGGGTAATAGGACCCCCGCAAACTTCAAGTGTCTACTTACAAATTCGATCCAACTTTAGGGGGGATTTTATGTGTTTTCTCGGCAGAAAATGACTATTAATGTGTGAGATTATGCAATGACAGAAAATGATATAATCTATCTAAACATTATATTCATTAAAATAATACAATACAATGCAATATAACACAATACAATATAATATGATACATTATGAAACAATACATAACAAGCATCCAAACAGAGTGTAAATTACTACCAGCACATCACGACATTAATTTCATAACCTACCCCACAAAAGAGAGTAACCCCCGTCACTTGAAGACATGAATAAAATAATTTTCCATTGACTTCCAAGCTCCGGATGATTCTTATTTTTTTTAATCATGATAGACTTGCAAGAAAATGACCTACCCCACATAAGAGAAGCATTTTAGGAACTTTAGCAAGAATTGATGTAGCCTCAAAGGGTCATTTTTCCGACCTTTGAGATGATCCGACAAGTTTTCTAGCCTACGCCTAGGGTAGTCATATTTATCTTTAGACCTACAATACTTGACCTATCAACTTTATCTAGCATATTGAACTCTAGCTTGAACAAGAGTGAATGCAAAATAACTTTAGCAAGAGTTGTTGTAGCAGGACGTTAAAAATCGAATCGAAACCGATAATTCAATCACAAAATTATCTTATTGACTTAGTGGTAATGGATTATCGGATTAACGGTTAGTGAACGAATTAAAATTTTATGGTTAATGGCTTATCGATATGGGGACGAATTACTCAATTTTCTTATTAAATAAACCGCTAACCTGTTAAGAATTATCATATTTACATTTTACCCCTAAATATATAAAGTATCTCTTGTAAATCCAAAAATAAAACCTTATTCATTGTTCTATTCACTTCTTCGTTTTGGAAATAACGAGCCACTTCTTGTGACTTCTAATCATAAAGCGCAATCGGTCTTCCTAAAATATAAACGAAATCTAAAATAAATTCTTAAATCAAAAGACAAATTATTCTTGATAACATTAAGGATCGCAACAAAAATGAAACAACCCCAATGTGTGTTTCACAAAGTTTGATATAAAACTAAAAATTCCAAATCATATCGAAGTTTTAATTTTTTCGCCGACCCAGTAATTAAATTTTTTTTTTACATATCTTTTAAGTCTAGAAGAAAATTTCCGTTTGATTCTACGTTATAACCTATTAAAAAAATTATATGATTAATAATCAACAAGCCTAAAAAATTGATAAAAATAGATGAATCACAGTACATACAAACAACTTAATTAGTGAAGAAATAGATGAATCACAGTACATACAAACAACTTAATTAGTGAAGAAATAGAGGACATACCGATAACTACTCGATATTTCATTATCCCTGAGATTTATCCGATACATCGCCCAATAACCGTCTATTAATTGCTAATTTGATACCAAACCAATCGTTATCTTATCGGTTGGCTAGCGGATTAGTACATTTAAAATCCGATAACCAATAAGCCAAACCGTTAAGTATAATTATCCGTCTAATCCGCCCGATAAGCAGCCCTAGTTGTAGCCTCATTGCGAACTTCTCCAGATCTTCAACAATTTCTGATTCAGCTTCTTCCTAACACTCAACGATATCCTCGCTAAAAGATAAAGCCATCATCACAATAATTACGAAAAGTATTCCGAGTCGATTTCCACAGAGAACAATTATATGAGGTAGTTAAGTCTAAGCTCGTTGATTTGTGCGTAACACTGAGCCAATTATCTTTTAATTGTGAAACTAAAACTATAAATTAACAAATGAGAGAAATCTACGGTTTCACCACCTCTATGCATTCATTCAATTCACCGTCTCTAATAGATTAGTTATTAGCGTATATTTATTGAGCGTATATTTATTGAGTAATTTTAATCATATGCTACGGTCTTCCGACACAGAGACATTTTTACTTTAACTCATATCCCCAATCATTACACATGCATCAATAGTAATACTGTCAAATCACCGGGATAAAGATAAAGATAAACTATTCCTAGCGATCTCTGTTGGTTCATAGGGTACACAGACCGACTCTCACGCCTATCATTCAATTGTAAATTCACAATAGAAGAGAACTTGGTTAATCCTTTTTTACCAAATCACAGCACAGATAACTAATCAGACATGATTCACAACAGAATGAAGATAGTTCATTTTTCCTTTCACCAAATCTACAACTTGTGAGTCACAGAACTTAAACCTTTCATTCATTTGTAAAGCAGATAGAAAAGTTAACAACAGCTAAGTCCGATGATGAAAACTCCAAATCAGATGGTTCCATCATTCAGACTGGACTGATTCAGAAGCATTATTAGTTTCCGTTGTGCTCTCGTGCAAAGAAGTCTGATCGCTCTGGTCGGGTACAGTTGGCATCTTTGATTTTTTCTTTTCCTCCTTGAGAATCACTTGTCTGGGCATCACATCTAGCATAAAGTTTCCACCATTCCATATAGATGCTGAAACTTTGAATATTTGGAATACAACGTGCAACTTATATGACAGAAATATGGGCACTGTGAGCGCTGTAGTTGCTATCGTAAATATGGCCTGAAGCAGAATATACATAAACAAGCGATTCTGATCCCCAAGCAAACCACTAACGCGCCACCATACATTATTCGCTTTCTTTGCTTTTTTGGAGAGCTCCCTACCAAATGACAAATATAACAGAATCAACACCGACCACACTACAACAGCCAGGAACAAACTAAACATAATGACCCACAGTGACGTTCATAAACTAGCACAAGAAGGGACAGATGGAGAAAGAAAGGTACATGCACCAAAAAAAAAACTTCATCATAGGCAGCAAAAATTAGAACACTAAAACGACTACCTGTAAGATGTCATGACTTCAGGGTCTCGCAGAAATCTCTGTCGACGTAGAACATCTACTATGAGATAATAGAGAACCTGCCAGAGAAAGTATGCAGCTAATGGAACCCAAAATAGCCAAGTCCAAAGGTAGGATTGGCTTTCTACATAAGGCCATGATGCTCGTTCTGGAGTCCCTTCAGGATGCATAGCTCCAAAAAACTCAGGATCCCACCAGCGAATTGTGAAGAAAACCAACCCTGCAGATCAGAATAGTTGGAGTAATCAATTTAAACTAGCCAAGAGTTCTGTGAAATTAATATGGAGAGGAAAACAGGCATACTATCTAATTCATTGGAAAAGTAAAACAACGATCCCGAAAGACATGTCATAGGTAATACAGTGGTCACATAACAGTGGTCACATAAACATCTTATGATCTCTGAACCAAAAGCTTACTACTTCTAGGTAATTCACACAGTGCAGCACTAAAGGTTGATTAATTATCAAGTGTCTTGTATCTGTACTTTTTCATCGGAAAAAAGTTAGGGTGTTTTACATGATTTGCTGCAGCAGAGGCAGACAACCAAATAATTATAACTAAGATCTCTGACAGAGTTGGAAGTATTAGCTTTACTTCTCAGTGATTCACAGAGTGCAGCACTAAAAGGTGATTAGTTACTGGGTATTTTACATGATTTTCTGCAGCAGAAGTAGAACAACCAGATAATTACAACTAAGAAACTCTGACAGACTTTGAAGTATTAGCTTCCAGAGGAATTGAACACTCATGAAGCATGGTATCTATCAGCTTTGTTGCTCGAACTCTTCAAAAATATCGCTAGGTGTGGGTCGGATCCTCAAAAATCTACTCATTTTGGGAGGATCCGACATGGGTGCGGCAGTGCTTTTGGAAAGTTCGAGCAACATAGTCTATCAGGCATCAAAAGAATATTGGAAGTACCTTTTTTACAATTGACCTACTATTGACCTATACCGTACAATGAGAATTAAACAAGAAATTAAGGGGAAAGCTAAATTGATCAAATAAAATATCACTAGCGAAGACATGATCATAATAAAATTGCGTATGAAAAATGGAACACAAGAAGCAAACAGACAAACTCTTCAAGAGGGGAATATTAATAAGCCTCATGTCATCACCTTTTTTCTTTTCCTTTTCCTTTTCCTTTTCCTTCTAAAAATAACTTTTACACAACTAATCCTCAGTAGAAATTACACCTTGAGACCAATACTTGATAATGAAACAAAAAATAGCCAACACCAAGCTATGTAATCAAAGAGCAGAGAAATGAGTACTCCAAATGGACAACCCAACATGAAATCTACTAGAAACCATAAAGCAACACTGAACTCAAAACCAGATCCTTAGAATGAGACCACGATTAAATTATGGAGAAATGATAGGACCTCAACTATATATAAGCATGAGTGTATATTCAAAACAAGACATTCTCTTATTTTTAGAATGGAAGTTGCTTTTGTCCATACTCCACTGCAGTAGTTTCCATGGTGTGCGTGAATAAGTTGCTACTGTCCACAATAGGAAAACATAAGAATGGCCAACTTACCAGGTAAAATATGTATGAAAACACTGACAATTTTATCAACTGAACTAAACACTAAGCTACACCGCCAAACAATCAATGCCCATGCTAGAGGTCCCTGCAGTTAAATGAAAGAGAATAAAAACTTAAGAGTAGACAAATCTCAAAGTTAACATTAAGGACCTTTCAAATATAAGATACTTACCTCGGCAAATGAGAAACAAACCATGAATAGCTTCTCCTTAGTAGGAAAAAACAGAAGTGTGACTAAGAAAATTGTGTTTGCATAATAGCAGAAGTCCTGCAAAACAAGAAGCCCGAATTCGAATCATTTTCCAAACGACCAGGAATAACTAGATCTGGAAGGAACAGAAACTTTATTCCCATTCTTTAAAGATTGAATTCCTATTAGGAAGTGAAATAGTAGGACCTGAAATTCGGGATTAATAACATAAACGTTTCATGGATGTTATTTTTGCAAAGTCAAGATGCCGAAGCACCAAATAAAGATGCAGGTATTATCAGTGATAATTGTTATTGGCCTTTCTCCTAGATGTTGATTTTGCATTGTTTAGTAGAACTAAAATAAATAAAGGAACAAATAGATTTAAAGAGTGTGAGATTACAACAGCCAACAAATCAAAATTTCAAACTGCAAACTATAACTAGATGATATCCTTTGCACAGGCGTTCAACTAACTACATTCAAAAATTATAAGTTGAAAACGAGAAATTGTAGGGGTGAAGGTGAGCTTACCAAAAGATAGTAATGCCATTTCTTGTATCTATAGTAGATCCATCTCAGAGGAACAAAGATGACATAGAACAAACAGTAAACATATCGAATATCCTTAGGCCCTGAGCATTGAACCAGGCATTAAACAGTCAAAAAGAAATGTAAGTAAATTAAAATTCAGGAAGAGTAGGAAGTAGTTTGACTGACTTGCACCCAAAATAAAGCAAAATGCCCCAAAGCCAAGAACACCCATGAGATGAGTGACCTGCAAAGAATTGGTTAATTGTATCAACTGAAAACAGAGGAAAAGATGCATGTTATTGTGAAGTTGGATATGCAAACCTTGTTGATGAATCGTTCGTGTTCCTCAGCCCGTTTGGCGATCTGTGCGGCCTGTTTTGACAAGATCTGTTTCGTCTTCTCCTTGGTTTTCTACAACAAACACGATAAACATATATATACCACCCAATCAAGAAATCCTTCAAACCCAAGAAGGGATTGAGAGAAATATGTACCTGAGATCGATCTTTGAAACGTTGTTTAACCTTGCCGAATGAATGGCCATTGCTATCTTCCATGGATTCTTCGTTGCTTGACATTTCTGTGATGAATGAATGAATGAATATGGGTGCTTTCGTTTAAATATTGAATTCACGCAGCGTTTTCTCGAATTCAGGAATCCTTTATTTCAAACAGACAGACTTGATTGATCATTTATGTTGTTAAATCTGCCATTGCCTTCACTTGTTTTCTTTATCTTTATTACAGTAAATGTTTTTTTATTTTTTTACACAAATTTCTGTTGATCGGTTTCTGCAGAGCACACAATCCCAGGTATACACGTAGGGCGTGATATCCTTTATATCTTTTTCATTTTCTTTTTACGGCGAATACATAATTGACGCTCAACTTGTTCCTTTTGCCAACTACACACGTTAACCGTTTGTGAAGGTTCTATATACACTACTCCTAAACCTTTTGTTAATATGAAATTATTATCAAGATGCATAGTTGAAGAAAAAGAACAAATTGAGAATGTATATTTGTTTTAATATTTCTCTTACTTTTTCTATAAAATTTATTTTAAACAGTATGAAATAGCCAAAAATTCATATGCATGATTTTACGCTAAGTATCGTTTAGACATGTGATATGAAATTGTGATTTCAAATCAGCGTTTGGACATGCAATTTAAATTCTTAAAATTCTCCAAAAAGCATAATTTAGGATTTCAAATCGTGATTTTTATTTTTTTTAAAATGTAAAATTTGACCTATAAGTTTATATTTTATAAAAAAAAAAGGGCTCATCATTTTAAATTTTGCAGAAACAGACTCATACTCGGCGTGAAAAAATTATTCGTACCATGTGAAATGATTATAGTTAAAAATAATTAGTAGTATTGTTATTATTATTAACTAGTGGATCTTTATGAAATTATGTGTATTTGAAAATTTGTAATCACAAACATTTATTTATAAAAGGAACATGGAGATGTACAATTTATTAATGTGGCGCCTTAGGATATTTCGATATCTTGTTTATGAACTATGATTTGTCATTTGATAAGATTGTATAAGAATTGAGGAAATTTTAATAGTTTTTACAACGTGTGGAGTTTTCATGTTTATGAGAAAAATATAACTTAAAAAATTGTATGTCCAAGCAAAACTTTTAACTTCAAATCAATCTTATTTCAAATTATGATTCCGTATTGCATATCTAAACAGGCTCTTAATCAAGAATGTTGCATGAATATTTTTATCACTTCAACATAATTAAGTTGAAAGAATTGTCACTTTATCTTATAATTGTTACGATTAGATTATTCTAATTTGATACAAAAGTGGAGTGTGAATTAGTTTTTCTTACTTGAGATTATTGTTATATATAGTTTGTAACTTCACAAGTTTGGAATTCCAATTCCATCAATGTTTCCTCCTCTCTTTTTTTCCCCTCCTATTATATTATTCACGAATTTATTCACTTTCTAGAGAGTTGGAGGGAGGGCTACAACAATAAATAATTAATCAACCTGGTGATTTTCTTTTGGGAAATTTTCGTATATATAAATAAAATTGTAGATAGTACTCAATAATTGACCAGAGAATCAAGTAATTAAGATCAAGAAAAGATAAGCAACTCAAATAGTAGAAATCCAATCAAACTAACTTTAACATTCAAACTACAACATTCATATTCATCCATAACCCTAGATACTATGAGTTTAGCTACTCATAAACTTATTACAATAGCAATAATCCATGAATAAGCAGAGATTCAATTATACAAAGCGATAAGAAATTAAGAAAAATATAGGTAGAAACTCTTGGGGTCTCCGTTCCTACGTGTTTCTCCTCCCAAAATGCCTCTTCCTTGTTCTCCAACATGTTGATACATCTTTCTATGTCTAACTATGTTTTTAACTACTAAAAATATGAAGAAAAGTAGTATTTATAGGATTTAGGGGAGTTTTGGGTCGAATTAAGTCCGTTTAGACCAAACCAAGCCGAAATGGGCCAGATTTGGCTTATGGCCTCGCCTACTGCGGTGCCTGGGGCAGCGCCATAGTGCATTTTGGCAGTCCCTAGGTTTTCTCTGGTCACTTACATTATGGGGGCGCTTGAGGCGGCGCGTAGGGCCTCTCAGTAGTGTATTTATTGCTTTTTTTATTGTTTTGCTTCCATTAAGCTCTCATCTCGATCTTCTAATCATGAATATGCTCTGGATCATCTTCCTCAGCTTCTACTCAGACTTCAAAGCTCCAGAATCGCTCCATTATGCTCCAAATTTGTGTAAAATTCTTTACTTTTCAATCTACTCATCAAAATAAGTCACGTAAGGGTAATTCATATAATGTAAGCTCAAAAGCATCTTAAAACAAGTAAAATGTGAGGTAATCTATATTATTAAAATATTAATTTTAGCCTCACATCAACGCACCAGGGTCCATTTACCATATCGGCTCGTGGTACCCGCTCTAACTAACAATAGTTAACAACAATAATTGTACCAGCTCATGATACCGGCTCCAATAAATAATAGTGAAACTATGGTTCTAAGTCTATCTCTTAGGATACATCACAGTGCACTAATTACACATACACTAAATCATTTCAAGTTCTTTATTCAGTTTCATGTATATATAGCTTATTCATTCAAGCACAATATAAAAACAATCATCACTCAAACATGCCCGAAGATCGATCACAAGTCATATAATTCAACCACATAAATGCACTAAAACAAGTCTCAACTCCAATTTAGACCGTAACCTACCTCAACTGTTAAATTCTCAACCACAACTTACTTAGTAATAGCATTGCCTTTCCTCAATGCTTTCGAGAGTTCAAAGTTTATAAATAATAAACACAAGAGTAATTAGTCATTTACTCTTCATTTCATGCTTTGAAAATTAATCCACTTATTCTATCCTTATTCGAGGTCTGTAGCACTCCCCAGGGGTTACATAATCATTAACTAGTCCTACAATATTCATATGATCAACATTCAAGAGATCTCTTATTAATTTTTTCCTTTTTAGCCATTTTTATACTTAGAGGTCATACCTTTATGAAACTCAAGGTTCCCTATTAGTCCTAAACATATTTAGAACTAATAATTTTATGCTAGGAATAAATAACATCCTAGGATCAATTCTAGGTGAAGTTACACCTACCCATAGAATTGTCCCCACCTTTCATGCTTTTAGGGCTCTAAACTGTCACGACCTGATTTCTCGGTCATAATGGCACCTACAATCTCCCAGTAGGTGAACCAATACCCGTATTGCAGAACGGTTAGTAATAAGCTACTACCTAACAGGTAAGCAAAAGAACAAGTAATATAAACAGATGCAAGGGTTATACGAGAAGAAAAGTAACAACAGGAGTATATATAAGAACATACGGAAGCTAAACCAACACCCAAAATTTGGTATCATGGCGTATAAGAGTCGGATCTACATAAAGAGTACAAGGGTCCAAAATAATACATATACATCATATTTCCGAAGCTAAGAGAGTACAAAATATACAAAAGATAAACTAAAATCAAGCTCTGATCGCCAAGAGCTCACCCTCAATCTGGGATGGTCCAAAATCTCCAAGAACGAGTCTCTCACGAGCTAGCGGCGATGGCTTACACTAGGATCTGCACCAGAAGATGCAGAGTGTAGTATGAGCACCAAAGGTGAAGCAAATGGTACCCAGTAGGTATAATTGACCGACTGGGCACATATAAAATAAAAGCATAGTAACAAACAGAATAGAAACAAATAGTCACGAAAATCTACGAAGAAGTATACAGAAACTAGCCCAGAGGGAAGATAGCAGAAAGCAACATACAAGGCTAGCAAGTAGAATATATACACAATAGGCACAGGTGAAAGTAAGAGAAGACGCACCTGGGGTCTTCGCAATAACAATATATATACAAAAAGTTTTAAAAGTGGGCGGTGTACCGGCAACCTCAGGTAGACAGGGAAGGGAGAAGGAGAATAAAGATAGGTATGCTCAAAAAACAGGAATAAGTAACCAAATAAATCATACCAAACTCAAGCCAAGAACTAGCAACCTCTCAGTATCTAAACTCATATATATAACCATGACAGGATGTAGTATAGCAATAAAGTAACATGAGTCTACCTACAGTCCCCCGACCGCCCATACAATCGAGAAACGCAATCAAGTAAAAATAAACCCTTCGGCCGCCTATACAACCAGAGCGTACACTCAACAAACATCAAACAAGGGTGGAGCCTCAAACAATGAATGATATGATGCATGATGATCTCTGGGTAGAACAGTAACTCTGTATGTGCCCCCTCCGGTGCCAATTGGTCCCCGTAGGGAGGTTCCATATTTTAAATCTCTTTTACCCCAAAAAGATCCATTGATCAAGTCCAAATCATTTCCTACTAAAATGGGCCCCCAAGGCCATGCAAGGTTTAGAAAAATCAAGGCTAGTAGGCCGGAAGCCAAAAATCATAGTAAAACATGGTAAAATCCTCTTTATATGCATGGAAATGACACGATCAAACACAAATAGCCACCCAATAGCTCACAAATAACCTATCGGCCCTGCACAGGCTCAAAATGCTCTATAGCATAGATAGCCAGCCTAGTATTGCGATAAGAATGTTCGGGACTCACGAACACCCCTGTATAGCCCATCATTTATGGTCTAGAGTCAAACAAGGCCACAAAGGACCACAAGGGTGATAATATCAAATTACGAGTAATACTACACACAACGGAGGAAGAAACATGATGGATAGGGAAAAGCGGTCAATGGTCTGTGGTGCCAAGCTAATAAACTCAACCCAAGAATGCCAACTAGTACACTTTTATTCAATATATGCAAAGTCTAGGGAGTTTAGACCGTAACCTACCTGTCGTTCGATGACAAACTACTGGCACGATGGTATCCGAGGCTGAATCACTCCGAGAAGCTTCGAATGATAATCAAACTATCAAAAACATAAATAACACATTTAAACGAGTCCAACGATACCCATAACACTATAAAAATAGCCGAGATGAAATTTGGATCACCGGTAGGCTCGTGGGCCTCGCAACCCAAAACCAAAATCGAAAGCCTACAATATGATCTCCATGACCAAGGGAGTACATGCCCAGAAAAATTAAGGAAAAAGGGTAAGGAATTCAGGCTAAAACAGCCACTAGAAGTCAAGAACTCAATTATGGAAAATTAGGAATAAAAATCAGAAATCAATAAGAATCACCTACCACAACGAGAGAATTATGCCAAGGATATGAATTACAGGAGTCCACGTAGCATGCAACCTCACACGAAATAGATCCTACGAACAAATTTCAAACTTTGAGAAGATGGCCACAGTGCTGATTTTAGTCAATTGGAGAAGACAAGTTGGGAAAAGAAGAAGACTCATCAAAACGCCAACGGAGCAAGAATTAATGAGGGAACAATGAATTCTCCAAGGGGGAACTAATTTGAGCAATTTAGAGAGTGTTTTGGGTGCTTTAGAGTTAAGGGAAATGGGAATTGAAGGCTAGAAAACTGAAAGGCACAGCTTAAATAGCTTCTGGCCCAAACCTTCGCGAATGCAGCCAAGCGTCGCCTACACGGGCATGCGAACGCGGGCAACCGACGCACACATGAAGGCCAGGTGCTGGCCAGGCCAGGCGCCTGCCTTGCGCAAACGCGGCCAGGCCACCGCATACGCGGGCTTGAAAACGCAGCCAAGGGAGCGCCTACGCGAAGGTAAGGCGGAGGGGTGGCTGGCATATGCCTACACAAACGTAGGCGGCTACCGCGTACGTGAAGGCTATGTTAGTGCCATGACAACACCAACTGCTAATAGCAAACCTCCACTAGAATTTTCTTTGACGGGCCTTTGGGAACACAAATGGGCAAATATATTAGCCCTAAAATGGCATTTTGGACTCAACGAAATTGACAAAAATCCCATCGGAGGTTGATTTAGCAAAAAGTGGGCCCCACACCCAAGACCAACTTAGGCCAATCTTTCCAAAATAGAACACCATGGCCTAAAATGAGATCAGAAGCCTCGAGACCCGAACTAAAGGTCCCTTTAGCCCAAAGTCGATATTTCGGAGCTAACAACACTGTCAAAATTTCTATCCGAGGCTGTCTTCTCCGAATGTTGACCAAAGTCAAACTTTTAAGTCCAACTTGGCTGAAACAAAAAAACCAAGACAAAACAAAATCGAAAGCTCCCAGAACCCGACCAAGGGTCCTTCTAGACCAAAGTCCACGCTCCGGAGCTAACGAAACTATCAAAATTTGATTTTGAGCATGTTTACCAAGAGTGTTGACTAAAGTCAATGATATTCTAAGTTTAGGCTCTAAAATAGGCAAATGACCAAAATGACCAAATGAACGACCAGGGCACCAAACCACCGATCTCAGCAAGTCATAAATGACTTGGGGCCGCTATAGGAAAGCTCTAACAGTATAAAGAAGGCGTAAACGCAAAAATGACCGAAAGGTTCATTTCATCATCCACTACTAAAAAGGACTTTCATCCTCGAAAGTCAAGAAGAAAGAGGTACCTGAAGGCTCAAACAGTTACAGATATTGAGCCCGCATATCCCTCTCGGTCTCCCAGGTAGCTTCCTCAACTGGGAGATGCCTTCACTAAACTTTCACAATCGGAATCTTCCTAGATCTCAATCTCCTCACATCTCTGGACAATATAGCAGTTGACTCCTCAACAAAGGACAAGCTCTCATCCAACTGAACTGACTCCCAATGAAATATATGGGACTCATCTGGAACATACCGGCGCCACATCGAGACATGAAATACAGGATGTATAGTTGAAATCATCGGAGGCAAGGCTAACTGATAGGCAACACTACCAGCCCTCTGGAGAATCTCAAATTGCCCAATGAACCTGGGGCTAAGCTTGCCCTGTCGACCGAATCTCATCACGCCATTCATGGGCGATACTCGAAGAAATACCAGGTCACCAACACTGAACTCCAAGGCACAAAGTCTACAATTAGCGTAGCTCTTCTGCCTACTCTGGGCTGCTCTAAGTCTATTCTGAATCACATGGACTCGGTCTAAGAAATCTCAAAGCAAGTCTGTACTCTGCGGTCTAGACTCTAACCCATCAAACCAACCAATTGGCGATCTGCAATGCCTACTATACAAAGCCTCGAAAGGTGCCATACCGATGCTAGAATTAAAATTATTATTGTAAGAAAACTTGGCCAACGGCACAAACTGATCCCAAGAACCTCCAATATTAAGAATACAGGCTCAAAGCATGTCCTCTAGGACCTGGATGGTCCTCTCGGATTGGCCATCTGTCTGAGGGTGGAAAGCAGTACTAAGCTGAACCTCTGTATCCAAATCTTGTTGACTAGATCTCTAAAACTGATATGTGAACTGAGTGCCGCGGTCTGAAATGATAGAAGTTGGGACCCTGTGCAACCGAACAACCTCACAAATGTAAATCTGAGCTAACCTCTTGGCACTGTAAGATGTCTGAACCGACAAGAAATAGGCTGACTTAGTCAGCCAATCCACAACCACCAAAATGGAATCAAAACCCCTAGAAGTACGAGGCAAACCAACCAGGCAATCCATAGAAATCCCTTCCCACTTCCACTCAGGAATGGGAAGTCGCTGTATCAACCCACTAGGTCTCATATGCTTGAACTTCACTTGCTGATAGTTCAAGCACTGAGACACGAACTCTGCTACATCCCGCTTTATACCACTCCACTAGTAAAGTTGTCTCAAGTCTCTATACATCTTTACCGCACCAGGATGACTGGAGTATCTAGAACAATGTGCCTCATGGAGTATCAACTGTATCAAATAACTAACCCTCAGAACACAAAGTTGACCACCAAAACTCAGAACCCCATCTAAATCTAAGGTAGCCCGACTGGCCTCACCCCGAACAACCTGATCTCGAAGGTCACACAACCGCTGATACTCAAACTGACGACTCTATATCTGATCAACAAAAGTAGACCAAACCTTAACACTAGAAAGAACTCGATTGGGATCCGACAAATCAACCCTAACCAAGCGGTTAGCCAAGGACTGGATGTCCAAGGCCAACGGTCACTCAGAAACTGAAAGTGAAGCTAGGATGCCCAAACTCACCGCCTTCCGACTCAAGGCATCCGCTGCCATATTTGCCTTGCCTGGATGGTACAGAATAGTGAAATCATAGTCCTTCAGCAACTCAATCCATCTCATCTGCCTCGAGTTCAACTCTCGCTGACTCGTAAAGTACTGAAGACTACGGTGATCGGTGAATATCTCACAATGAACTCCATATAAGTAGTGCCTCCAGATCTTAAGCATGAAAACTACCGCTGCCAACTCCAAATCATGGGTGGGGTAGTTGCGCTCATGAACCTTTAGTTGCCTCGATGCATATGCAATCACACGACCTTGCTGCATCAACACACAACAAAGACCAACCTCAGAAGCATCACAATACATGGAGAAACTCTGACCCTCAATCGGCAAAGTCAATACAAGAGCTGAAGTCAATAAGGCCTTAAGCCTCTAGAAGCTATCCTTGCACTGATCTGACCACTGAAATGGGACATCTTTCCTAGTCAGCCTAGTCAAAGGTGCTGCTATGGAAGAAAACCCCTCTATGAACTGTCTGTAGTACCCGGCTAGCCTAGCAAAGCTGTGAACCTCAGTAGGAGTAGTAGGTCTAGGCCAATCATGGACCGCTGAAATCTTACTCATGTCAACTCTAATCCAATCCCTAGACACCACGTGCCCTAGGAATGCAACTAACTCAAGCCAAAACTCGCACTTTGAGAACTTGGCATAAAGCCAATGATCTCTCAAAGTCTGAAGTACAGTCCTCAAGTACTTCTCTTACTCATCTCTACTCCACGAGTATATCAAAATGTTGTCTATGAAGACTATCACAAAGGAGTCCAAGTACGGGCTAAGCACCATGTGCATCAGATCCATAAAAGTTGTGGGGGCATTAGTCAACCCAAAAGACTCACTAGGAACTCATAATGGCCGTAACGTGTCTTGAATGTTGTCTTAGGGATGTCCTCTGCCCTAATCCTCAACTGATGGTAGCCCGACCTCAAATCTATCTTCGAAAACATGGCTGAACCCTGGAGTTGATCAAACAAATCATCAATACGCGGCATCGAATACCCATTCCTCACAGTAACCCTATTCAGCTGCCGATAATCAATACACTTCCACATCGACCCATCTTTCTTCTTAACAAACAGAATAGGAGCACCTCAAGGCGACACACTCGGTCTAATAAACCCCTTAGCTAACAAGTCCTGGAGCTGCTCTTTAAGCTCCCTCAACTCAGCTAGAGCCATACAGTAAGGAGAAATAAAAATGGGCCTGGTGCCCGACTCTAACTCAATGATAAAGTCTATATCTCTCTCAAGTGGAAGGCCTGGCAGGTCGATAGAGAACACATCTAGGAAGTCTCTAACCACAGGGACAGACTAAGGGGAAGAAGGGTCGGCACTAGTATCTCAAACATATGCTAAGTAAGACAAACACCCTCGCAAAATCAACTTCCTAGCTCGAAGGCAAGAGATGACCCCAGATGGAGCGCGGCTAACAGAACCCTGCCAATCAACTGGGGTTACACCGGGCATGGCTATGATAACGGTCTTGGCATAGCAATCCAAAATCGCAGGGTGAGGGGATAACCAATCCATGCCCAGAATCACGTCGAAATCTACCATATCAAGTACCAATAGGTCACCCTAAGTCTCTAAATCACCCACAGTAATCATGCAAGATCTCATAATCTGATCCACTACTAAAGAATCTCCTACTGGGGTCGATACAGATACAGGCACAGACAATGGCTCACTAGATAACCCCAGACAAGGCATAAAATATGCAGATACATATGAACAAGTGGATTCAAGATCAAATAAAGCATAAGCCAGCCGATGGCAAATAGAGATTGTACCTGTAATCACAGTATCCGATGCCTCTACCTCTGGTCTCCCAGGGCCACATAGAACTGCTAGCGACCACCACCTGACCGACCGCCATCCCTACCACCTGTCTTGCCTCGTGAGCTACCACCTCTACCTTGACTACCACCTCCTTGAGTCGGTGACTGAACTGAGCGAATAGGCTGAGCTGGATGAGCGGTAGGCTGAATTATGCCCCGCTGGGGGTAATCTATGGTCTAATGACCAACCACGCCATAAGTAAAACAAGCCCTTGATGACCTACCCTATTGGGATGAACCAGCGTAAATCATATGGGCACCACGGCCTGATGCCCCAGAATCTGTACCTCTCGACGGCTGACCACTATAGCCCTGCTGGCTACTCTGACCCTGCTCACACTGTGAACCACCCGAAGACTGAAGTGAAGCCTGAACCGGTCGACTAGACTGAGCCTGGTGCCTCTGCGACTGATGACCTCGACCCTACTGGCCTGAACCCCTACCACCATAACGAGAACCACTGTAGCCACTCTGATGTCAAGGCCTCTTATCTCTGGCCCCGGTGTCATGACGATGCGAATCCTCTATAGTACGGGCATCGTCTGCAATAGCCTGGAATGACCGACCACTAGCAACCAATATCTCTGCAGGCTTACTAAACTCTTTCCGTAGCCCCCAAACAAATCTACGGACTCTGTAGGCATAATCATGGCCCCAAAAGAAGCAAGCTGATGGAAACGAGTCTCGTACTCTAAGACGGTCATGGTATCCTGAGTAAGTCTGGTGAACTCCTCTCTCCACCTCTCTTTGTCGCTCTGAGGTAAGAACTTGGCCATGAAGGCCTCATAGAACTCGGACCAAGTCAAAGGACATGACAGTGATGGTTTGCAAGCAACTTGGGCCCTCTACCATAACTTCGCTGGGACCTCCAGCTAATATGCAGTATAGCCAACCCTCTGAGTCTCTAACAACCCCAGATGTTGCAGCATCTCCTCACAAGTAGTAATAAAGTCATGGGGGTCCTACCCAGAAGTACCCGCAAACCTCGGAGGTGCCAATCTCAAGAATATACCCAGTGCCTTCTTCTCTGTCTCTATCATAGCTAGGCGAAGAGCAAGAGGCTGTGCAACTAAAGGGACCCGAGTAACCTCGGCACGGGGAGCCGCAGCAGCAGGCTGCTCTCCTGAACTCGGTGCACCCAGGGCTTACCCCTGAGCGGATCTCTGCGCCACCTCAGAAGTACGCTCTCCTATCATACCCAGAAGCTGCAATAGTAAACCCTGAATATTTAAAGACTAAGCTGGGGCTGAAGCTGACACAGGATATGATACTAAAGCTAGTACTGGAGCTTGTGGTACTTGGGCTACCCCTGGCCCACATGCTGCTCGAGAGTGAACTCTGGCTCATTGTCATGCTCGGGCTCTATGTCAACTCTAGCAGCTGTAGCAGGTGCCGCTGCTCAGGGACGTCCTCGGCCCCTAGTTGGAGTCGGAGGCGTGTCTCCACCCGACGCCGATGCTCACATACAAACCATATGCGGAAGAATGAACGAGAACAAGTGAGATTTCAAGAAACTTCTAAGGATACTACGCACGATGCAGAAGCAATGAAAGGGTCATATTTCTTAAGATGTCACTATAGCCTCTGGAAGATTGAGTACGGACATCTCCGCCCCGATCCGTAGGAATCTACTAGACATTGACTCCTATACCGATAATACTGGTGAACCTAGGCTCTGATACCAAGCTATCACGACCCAATTTCTCGGTCATGGTGGCACGTACAACCCTCTAATAGGCAAATCAATACCCGTAGCCCAGAACGGTTAGTAATGGGCTACTACCTAATAGGTAAGCGGAATAACAAGTAATATAAACAGATGCAAGGGTTATACGAGAAGAAAAGTAACAACAAGATTATATATAAAAATATACGAAAGCTAAACCAACACCCAAAACCTGGTATCATGCCGTATAAGAGCCGGATCTACATAAGGAGTACAAGGGTCTAAAATAATACATATACATCGTGTTTCCGAAGCTAAGAGAGTACAAAATATATAAAACATAAACTAAAGTCAAGCTCCATCGCCAAGAGCTCACCCTCAGTCCAGGACGGTCCAAAATCTCCAAGCACGAGTCTCCCATGAGCTAGCGGCGATGGCTCACACTAGGATCTGCACCAGAAGATGCAGAGAGTAGTTTGAGTACCAAAAGCGAAGTAAATGGTACCCAGTAGGTATCATAGGCCGACTGAGTACATATAACATAAAAGCATAGTAACATACATAATAGAAACAAATAGTCACAGAAATCTACAAAGAAGTACACAGAAACTAGCCCATAGGGAAGATAGCAGAAAGCAACATAAAAGGCTAGCAAGTAGAATATATACACAACAAACACATGTGAAAGTAAGAGAAGACGCACCTGGGGTCCTCACAATAACAGTATATATACAAGAAGTTTTAGAAGTGGGCGGTGTACCGGTAACCTCAGGTAGACAGGGAAGGGAGAAGGAGAACAAAGATAGGTATGCTCAGAAAACAGGAATAAATAACCAAATTAATCATACAAAACTCAAGCCAAGAACTAGCAACCTCTTAGTATCTAAACTTATATATATAACAATGACAAGGTGTAGTATAGCGATAAAGTAACAAGAGGCTACAGTCCCCCGATCGCCCATACAATTGAGGAACGCAATCAAGTGAAAACAAACCCTCCGGCCGCCCATACAACTGGAGCGTACACTCAACAAACAGCAAACAAGGGTGGAGCCTCAAACAATGAATGATATGATGCATGATGATCTCTAGGTGGAATAGTAACTCTGTATGTTCCCCCTCGTGTGCCAAACAGGCCCCATAGGTAGGTTCCATGAAAGGACTATGTCCGTATACCTCAACTCCATTGTATACCCCTCCTCCGGCACTCACAGCCCAAAGCCTCTAGTCTGGATCGGCAAGGTCCATGGAAGTCCCGAACCCCATTCTGTAAATCAATCTCAAAAATATTGTCTGGAGTAGGTGCGGATCCAAGCTGGAACTCAATCTCAAAAATGCATGCCCAGGTGCGGATCCAAGCTGGATCTCAAATCTTAAAAATGTATGCCCAGACTCTGTCCAGGTCTAAAGTAGTGGAAAATGTCTCAAAAACCTCTCCAAGGGTGCCCGGATATAACCGGGTCTAAAACAGTAGTAAAACACCTTTGATGCTTGGTCCGACCGAGTCTAATACCATCTCAAATCAGTACGAAAACCCATCTAGCACTACGGTCCTGCTGAGTCTAGGAAAAGTGGTAAAAACTGATAGTAGAAACCATATTTTAAATCTCTTTTACCCCATGAAGATCCACTGATCAAGTCTAAATCATTTCCAAGTCATTTCCGTCTAAAATGGGGCCCCAAGGCCCTGCAAGGTTTAGAAAAATCAAGGCTAGTAGGCCCGAAGCCAAAAACCATAGTAAAACATGGTAAAATACTCTTTATATGCATGAAAATGACATGATCAAACACAAATAGTCGCCCAGCAGCTCACAAACAACCTATCAGCCCTGCACAGGCTCAAATTGCTCTACAACACAAATAGCCAGCCTAGTATCGCGATAACGATGTCCGGGACTCACGGACACCTCCGAATAGCCCACCATCTATTGTCCAGAGTCAAACAAGTCCACACAGGACCACAAGGGTGATAATATCAAACTACGAGGAATACTACACACAATGGAGGAAGGAACAAGACAGATAGGGAAAAGCGGTCAATGGTCTGGGGTGCCAAGCTAATAAACCCAACCCAAGGATGCCAACTAGTACACTTTTATCCGATATATGCAAAGTCTAGGGAGTTTAGACCATAACCTACCTGTCGTCTGATTATAAGCTGCTGACACGAAGATATCCGAGGCCAAAGCACTCCGAGAAGCTCCGAATGATAATCAAACTATCAAAAACATAAATAAAATATTTAAACGAGTCCAACGATACCCATAACACTATAGAAATAACTGGGCTAAAATTCGAGTCACCGGCAGGCCCATGGGCCTCGCAACTCAAAACCAAAAATGAAAGCGCACAATATGATCTCTATGACCAAGGGAGTACATGCCCAGAAAAATTAAGGTAAAAGGGCAAGGAATTCAGGCTAAAATAGCCCCTAGAAGTCAAGAACTAAATTATGGAAAATTAGGAATAAAAATAAAAAATGGGTAAGAATCACCTACCACAACGAGAGAATTATGCCAAGGATATGAATTGCAGGAGTCCACGTAGCATGCAACCTCACACGAAATATATCCTACGAATAAATTTCAATCTTTGAGAAGATGGCCACAATGGTGATTTTAGTCAATTGGAGAAGACAAGTTGGGGAAAGAAGAAGACTCACCAAAACGCCAACGGAGCAAGAATTAACGAGGGAACAATGAATTCTCCAAGGGTGCACTGATTTGAGCAATTTAGAGAGTGTTTTGGGTGCTTTAGAGTTGAGGGAAATGGGAATTGAAGGCTGGAAAAATAAAAGGCACAGCTTAAATAGCTACTGGTCCAAGCCTTCGCGAACGCGGCCAGGCATCACCTACGCGGGCAGCCGGCGCGCACGCGAAGGCCAAGCGCTGGCAAGACCATGTGCCTGCCTTGCGCGAACGCGGCCAGGCCACCGCGTACGCGAGCCTGCGAACGCAGCCAAGGGAGCGCCTATGCGAAGGCAAGGCGGAGAGGCATTGGCATATGCCTACGCGAATGCGGGCAGCCAACGCGTACGCGAAGGCGATGCTAGTGCCATGACAGCACCAACTGCTAACAACAAACCTCCACTAGAATTTTCTCCGACGGACCCTCAGGAACACATACGGGGTCCCGTGAACACAAACGAGTAGAGCTTTTTGACCTAAAATGGCATTCCGGACTCAACAGAATTAATGAAAATCTCATTGGAGGGCAATTTAGGAAAAAGTGAGCCCCACGCTCAAGAACCAACTTAGGCCAATCTTTCCAAAACAAAACACCATGGCCTAAAACGAGACCGGAACCCTCCGGACTCGAACCAAAGGTCTTCCTATCCCAAAGTCGACATTCCAGAGCTAACACCGCTATCAAAATTTCCATCCGAGGCCGTTTTCTCTGAATGTTGACCAAAGTCAAACTTTCAAGTCCAACTTGGCTAAAACACAAAAACCAAGATAAAACAAAGTCGAAAGCTCCCAGAACCCGACCAAGGGTCTTCCTAGACCAAAGTCCACGCTCTGGAGCTAACGAAACTATCAAAATTTAATTTCGAGCATGTTTACCAAGAGTGTTGACTAAAGTCAACGATATTTTAAGTTTAGGTTCTAAAATAGGCAAACAACCAAAATAACCAAACGAATGACCAGGGCACCAAATCATCGATCCCAGCAAGTCATAAATGACTTGGAGCCGCTACAAGAAAGATCTAATAGTACAAAGAAGGCGTAAACGCGAAAATGACCAAAAGAGTCATTTCATAAACCCAAGAATTCTACCATAATTCTTCATTCCTATGATTCTATGATCAACAAAAAATTAAACGATGATAAGAGGGAGGACTTACTCACCTTAACGGAGGGAAATCGCCTACTCAAAAAGGAAAATCGCCATACACTGATCTTAGAATGAGGTTTTAGAGTTATGGAAAATAAAACTCTAAAAACGCACTTAACAGAAATCTGTCTCGCGTCTCTCATCACGATGGCCCATTTCTCGCTATGGCAGACTACAGTGGCAGGACTCGGCTCGCTATGGCGGTCCCTGACGGTTTATCAGGACCGCTATGATGGTAACTTGTCTGCTACGGTGGACTCGTCACGACGGGAATCCTTTCGTCACACTGTGACAAAAATAGAACATCATAAACTCGCTCAAAACTCCTCATTTCACAATGCAACCTTAGTTTCTAGACATCACTGATCAATTCTGACACGGTAACCATCATTCTTTTCAAAAAAAGTAATTACACTTATTTTTACATTAAAAATAGCCAGGAATTCAAAAACACTCGAGTTTTACGTGGCTAAACGGTATAAAAATCGTGGCTAAATGGTCTTTTTTTGGTAACTAATAATTTTATTAATCACCTAGAGAAATTCATATATCGATATTGTATAAATAGTTCTGTAGTGTATATGCAATGTATCGATATTGTATAAATGTGTATTGATATTGTATAAATGATGTATAAACGTGTATCGATATTGTATAAAAGTTATGTAATGTATCGCTTTTATATAAATAACATGTAAACGTGTATCGATATTGTATAAATGGTATATAAACGTGTATTCATATTGTACAAATAATGTATAAATGTGTATCGATATTGTATAAATAATTATGTAATATATCGATATCCATATTTATTTATTTTAAAAAGAAGAATCAGCAAAAAGAGTTTAAAAATACTAAATTTTTAGGTCGTGCATAAATCAAGTACAAACGAGTAGCTTGGTCCGCATAGCTTACTCCTTTCTATTCAATCTTGACGAACTCAAAATCTCCTCTAAACAATCTCAAATTTTAGATATGAGCTCCTCTCGATGTTTTGAGTCTTTTGACATGTTATTCACTCAATACGGTTTACGTTTGTGGCACGTTAATTTATTTTAAAAAAATAAAAAGCAACAAAGAAGAAAGAAGAAGAAGCTGGAAGAAGAAGAAGAACGAAGAATTAGGAAGAAGAAGAAAAGAAGAAGAAGAAGAATCAGGATAAAGAAGAAGAAAAAAGAAGAAGAAGCAGAGGTGATATTTTTTGGTAAATAATTTGTCCGAGGGGCCATTTTGCATAATTATCCTTTTTTTAAAATCAAATGTATATTGTAATTTTTTATATTTAGAGTCCAAAATGTGTACCGTAAATTTTCATAGTTAGAGTTCAACTAACTTGAAAATACTTAATTTTTTGCCCAATTTTCAAAAATGTGATGCGTCAATAAGCCATAAATTGATGAACTTTGTGATAAATGGCTAATATTTTAGTAAAATACTTGATAATTGTTTTTACACGAAAATCATATTGCAACTAGTGTTATAAAAGATGTTTTTCAGGGCGAATTCGGGGGCGAGGCATACTAAAACACATCAAAACATACTGGCGAAGTGTAAGTCTCAATATTTGAATCGTTCGCTTAAGCGTAAGTTCGAATTTTCTGCGCATTCATTATGAGGTATATGCCCAAAGAACTCTTCCAAATTAATGTCAAAATTACTTAATAAATTCTTTTTTTAATACTTAAAAGTTAACTCATAATAGTAAATTTTCAAACAAAAAAAATTAAAATTCAATGGATTTTCTAATTATTTATCCTAATTTCACAATTCTTTTTTTTTATTGTTTACTGAGTAACTGGGAAAGGATCCCCTTCATTACTATTTTGTCTATTATTTCTCAATGATATATTGGATGTAGGCCACATGTATAAGATAAATATTAAAGGTTAGGATCATTTTCTTTATTGGTTCGTCAAAAAATAATATTCTTACACAAAATAATATTGAACCCAAAGTATATATGTATTAATACTCCTTCAAATTTATTTATATTTTATTGTACATTTTTTAATTATTTAAAAAAGTAAAATATAAATAAGTATTGTGAATTATTAGATTCTGAAAATTAGTTTCATTATTCACATAAGAACATAAGATTTAAATTCACTTTTATGGAAAAAGATATACACATGATGCCGAAACAAATAAAAAAAATTCTTGAAGAATTATTAACAAAACAACCTAGGCTTTTATGGTTCTAAATAATTTACATTAGGTTTAAAAATATTATTTAGTGTAAGAAATAAATAAATAAATCTTTAAAAAAATATCAAAGAAAATGATCTTAGCCTTTAATATTTATTTTGTACATGTGACCTATATCCAATGTACCATTAAAAAATAATGGACAAAATAATAATGAGGGGATCCTTACGAAGATTTCATTGGATTTCAAAAGCTCGTAGCATTGGTCTGGCACAATTCCCAAACTTAAGAAGCTGGGGGCGTGCCCGCCTGCCCCTGACCTGCCTCCGATTACTACAAAGCGCATTTTGTAAAGTGGAGAACTGCCTTCGGTCCCTCAAACTTACTTACTCGTGGTAATCTTTCGGCCGCCCAACGATCTATAACGCTAGTCACTACTCCCACTGACGCTAGGAAGTAAACCCCACGACCCAAAGCGGTAACCAATATTTGTTGGTCCTTTATTTGCAGTGCGTAAACCATAAAGCAAGAACTCTGACCTCGAATACTTTCTCGGCTTCCATGCTTTTAACTTATTTGTTTATGCTTTAATTTTGTCAAGTTTTTTTTTCCTCTTTGTAATTTATTTCTTTTCAAGTTAGTATTTGGTTTTAGAATTTCTTTTGGCATCAATCTAGCTTTTATATTGTTCTGAAGTCCTATTGCAAAAAAACGTTTTATTTATATTATAATGAGTATTTGTAATTTATTTTTTGATCTTAAATTTTTAACTGATAACTTTATAGTATTGCCATTTTATTTTTGTATTATTAAGAACTAGAGTATCATTTTTACAATTGTAATTATGTTCTATCATAGTGATTATATAAGTGTAATGCATCTCTACGCCTTTCACTTTTTAAGCAAGAAAAAAAATCTTTTGTAATGTTCATACAGGTATTAGCATGTTTCTATTCTTTCGTACTAGTTTATTATTTTTCTTGATTTTTCTACATTTTTAACGTAATTAATATTTTTTATTATCAATATGTTAATTTTTTAATTTATAAAATATATTTGCAACTTGAAAATTTAAAATAGACTTTCAAGTGATTAAATTTAAATATTATTTAATGGATGAAAATAAAATAAAAAATTAATCGTGATTCATGCCGTAACATTTTTTTAAGTTCATTTAACTTGAATTAGTCTTTTATCCATCACAATTATTGTGAAGAGATATTTAAAATTATTAGTCTTAGACAATTTATTTATGAAACTGCATGTATAGTAAAAAATGAATCGCTCCTTAAATCGGGTCAAGTTATACTTGTTCGAGTTGATTCGATAGTGATACGATAAGCTAATTAAGCCTTATTGTGGGGCTTACGCGCCACACGATACTTTGATGCTCACGCCTCATCTCGTATTAAATAAAACGTCTCGTCTTATGCTTATGATTTTTAAAATATTAATTACAACAACTCCCTTTTGTGATTAGTAATGATTATAATAAAGTAGCAAGTATCTTTTTTGTTTTCCATTGAAGATTCTAATTCGAGTTGTGAGTATAAAATTATCTTTGTTAAGGGAGTATATCAGGAATAGTAAAACTGAAAGACAAAAAAGGGAAGACTCGTAATGAAATTGATCATTTCGTAAAATAGTTTAAAAATACGAAATTGGTTGATGTCATTTTACTAGTATTAATATCTTAGACAACTGCTATTATAAAATATAAATCGTCCCTTCAAGGATTGGTGGCCATTGAGCTTGTCTCTAACTTTACAAGGCCACATGTCAATTATGCAGAGGCAGTCGTGGCCCCATTACCCAGCAAAATGACATTATAGAAATCGGTAGAAAACTCCATCTGTTTCCTATACAAAAGAAAGGAATCTGATTAATTTATTCAAATATTTTATGTGAATATCTGACTAATGCTTCACTTGCATTTTCCATTTGATAATGACAACCAAGATGCATTAATATTATTGTTAAATCTGTAAATATTACTGCTACTTAAAAGCCAAGAAATTGCGCAAAGCTAACTATTGCCTCAATTTTGCCTAATTTGTTTTGTTAGAAAAAATATATTTTAGGCCTAATACATGGGATGCTAGCTTATCAAGTAGGCTATTAATTAATCTAATCATAAGCCCAAACACTATCTATATAAACACCATTATGTATCGAAAGGTCTATTCTAAATCGGCTTGAGAACGGTTATAGTTAGTATCCCTACATCATTAAAGGATTTTTTGGTTGTGGAACTAAGGGGTTCATCCGGTGACGTGAAGATTCCAAACGAAGAGTGATGAGGTGCGAAATGAAGTTGGCCAGGCAGGGAAAGCTTAAGAGGCTATTCATTCCTAGTGTTCTCACTCGGTACTTGCGAGATGAATAGGTAGAAGAGGAGCCTCGTGATCATATTTTCCCTACCATTGAAGGGAAACAGACATTACTAGAATAAAGGGACTGAAAGGTAAAAGGGGCCCCACTTTGACTATAGCCGCGACATGCTCGGAATGATAGCTTCCATGCGCACCTCTATGGCATGATGGACCACCAACTTCGGATTGATGGGCGACCTGCTACAGCCGAGGAGCGATTATATCTTGATGTGTGGTATCTGCTGAACAGCCATGCCATAGTGATGCTCAGACAGGATCCAGAATTTGAGATGCCCCTCGAGGAGGATGCGAACACACTAGAGAAGTTAGTTCATGAGGACAAAACTGAGGATGATGATGAGGATGAGGATGAGGATGATGATCTCCCCAATCCATATGGGGATTGTCCCAAGGATCATGAGCATGATGCCTGCTTCTTTGTTGAGGACAACGGAGATTACGAGTAGTGATAGGGAGTTCCTATTTACAACTTTTTATGATTATAATTCTTGTGTTGTCATAACCTAAAAATTGTACCCTAACCCCTCGGTAGGTAAGATAACTCTTCGCCAACACATTAACAATATAAATAGATGAGAAATACATAAACAATAAAGTAAATAGAGACGTGAAATATATAAACAATAAAGTAAATAGTCTTAACTCAATTTATTACAAATAAAAAATATGAAATGCAAAAATTAAATCATTCCAAGACTCAGTGTCACCGGTACAAGAGCTAATAACTTAGAATACATAGTCGTTTAAACACTACAAATTATCTGGGAGATCAAAACAGAGAGATAAAATGATAAATGAATCTAGGTTTCGCTCCAAATGCAGGTAGCTCACCAAAGCTTCGAAGTGGATACAACCTCAAATGAGCCAGAATCAGTGTAGACCGCTAGTACCAGGATCTATATCAGAAAAGATACAACACGAGTAGAATGAGTACAAAAATATGGGTACACAGTAACCATCATAAGATGATCGAGCAAGAGTTAATAACTATATCATATAAAGAAAGTCGAATCCTGCAATTAGAAGAACAACCAAACAATCCCGTAAAAGACGGTCAATAGGAAGAGATGAAAAACAAAATGATAGTATGAAATGCAATGCAATATAATGGTGAATGATTCTATCGATATACACCTCTTTCACAAAATATGTTATGAGATGGGACTCATGGAGAACTGCCAGGTCCATGTATTCTCCATGAAACAATTTTCCGTTGGTCTATGATCAACACTTTCCATCAATATCATCTTTAGTAAAATCATTCAGAACCATTTTTCGTCGAATACAAATATTTTCTTTCAAAATGTTTCTTCCATAGTACTAATCCCGTGATACATGAGAATGAATATGTATGTATGACCACAGTAAATGACGTAGTTTCAAATAAAACAAGTATATAATAATGCCTTTTCACCGCAAATTCCATGGGCTACAAGCCTCTTCAGTAATATATTTACTTTCAAAAATCGTGCCCTTAGGCCACATTTCATCAACTTAAGCAGATTATTTTTAATATGATATCTATCTTGAAAAAATAACCTCTCATATACAATAAGATGCAAGAAACTAAGTACAATTCAACAACGATATAATTTCAAGTCATAAACTTTCTATCAACTAAATCCTAAGCTCAGATTTCACAACAACAACTCAATTCTTCCAATACTCCGAACTTAATATTTTGCCTAATCTATAGCATGTTTTATATGATAAGTTGTCACCCAAGCGAAGTCTGAGAAGAGTATGCCATAACCTACCTTGAAGATCAAAAAAATATACCACAAACCCTTATACTACTTCCTTTCCTTTGCGTAAAGCCTCAGAACGCTCCTAATATACTAAAATCATGATGAACAAGTGAATACGAGTCTATTAGTTCCATAATATAATATAAAAGTTTGGATAACAAAATGGGTCAAAAGTTAACTCCAAGATCCAAAAATTAAATTTTTCTTTGAAATTAGTTTACCCATAAGATAAGGAACCCAAATCTGAAATTTTATTTAAAATAGAGTTTGGATCGATCCTCAAATCACCAAATTATAATTTCTTAACTTTTGGAGAAAAAATTTCAAATGAGATTAAACGAAGAAATAATTGATAAATCAATGGAAAAATACCAAATAGAAAGTTAGAATCTTAACCTCGTGAAAAAAATTCTCAAAATAGCCTAAAAATTACCTCAATATGTTCTCAACATCTCCCTAAATCAAATTTAGAGCAATAAAATTGATTTGGAGATTAAAATCTAAAATGTCCAGGTATCTCTGTAGGTGCGGAACTTACTCGCTTCAGCGATGTTGCACCTGTGGAAAAGTTATTGCAAGAGCAGAAACACTCCACATCAATGCATTACTCTGGTAAAAAAGAACATCATAGGGCCAGGTCGGACCTCATCGCAGCAGAGTAGCGGGCGTGAGCCAACTCCATAGGTGCGACTATTCCAGAACCATACATCTTTGTGGGTGCGAACCTCCTCCTGCTTCTGTAGCTTTTCCGATGCGAACCCTTATTTGAATGTGAGACGACACTAGATGACAACAACCCAAAAGTGCTTAAACATCTTCCAGACTTGGTTTCAACCCTTACAAATCATTCAGAACTCCTCAAACACACACCAATAGTGTAAATCAATCTTATAGCACATTTTAGACCTGTTGGAATCATTAAATCACCATTTTGGGATCTTCAGGACCAAATATTGGCCCTGATCAACTCCAAACTTAAGAAAGACTAAAAATTCATTCAAGGGTCCAAAACACCCTTGAATGCTTGGAACCATGCCAAACCTCCAACTAGGCCATAAATCACCCTTTAGACCTAGTAGAATCATCAAAAATCGAATTCGACTTCGCCAATCTCAAATGTTGATTTTGGTCAATTTTTTCAAGTTTTAAACTTTCAAAATCCAAAAACTCACCAAAACACATTCGATCACCTTGGAAGTCATGCCATCTATCTCTACAAGTCACAAATTGATAATCAAAGCAATGGAGAGGGGAAAAGAGGCAAAAATCATAAAATAATCTTGAATGTTGTTACATCATCAACTACTAAAATACACGTTTGTCCTCAAACATAAAATGATAGAAAGCACCTAAATGGTAAAAAAGATGGGGATATCTACTCCGAATGTACAATTATGTATCCCAAGTGGCCTCTTCCACTGGACAATTTCTCTGTTGCACCTTCACATAAGCTATTTCTTTGGACCTCAACTTTTGAATCTACCTATCGAAAATAACTATAGGCTCCTCGTCAAGGAACAAATTCTGATCTAACTGTGTGAAGTTCCATTGAATCACATGGGAGATATTTGAATGATACTTATTCAACATAAATACATAAAAAAAAATAGGGTGAATATCAGAAAGACCCAGAGATAAGGCTAACTCATAAGGCACCTCATTAATTCAATGTAATATCTCAAAAGGACCAATAAACCAAGGGTTGAGCTTGCCTTCTTTTCAGACCTCTTGAAACTTTTCATGAGTGATACCTTTAGTAACACCTTCTCTCCAATCATGAACTCTAAATACAGAACCTTCTCGCCCACATAGCTCTTTTTCCTGCTCTGAGCCATAAGAAACCATTTCTGGATCAACTTCACCTTGCCCAAGAAATCTCTCAACAAGTCCTTGTCTCATCGTTTGACCTTAAGTGCATCAAACCAACGGCTAAAAAATATGTATTTCAAGTACATTATTGCCTCATATCTTAATTATAATCGCGTGTTTATGTATTGTTGGGTTACTTTGAGCTTATTACGTGCCTTCTGTGTGTAGGAATAAAACAATCAAAAAAGAATAATTTTGCATGAGATTTAAGCAAGAAAGTGAAGCAATTAAATTAGGAGGACACCAAAATGCTCACTTTGTAAGCCAGGCAAGCCTCCCAGTGAAGTTCAAAATTAGCGAAATACCAAAGTTTTGCCAAAAAGGTCCTCCATTACGAGTGGTAGTTGCACATTGACGAGAAGTGCTCTCAAGCCTACGTCCTCAGCTAATTACATGCAAATGTGGATTGCATTGGGAGAACTCCTACACATAATATGTCATATATAAACCCTAGAAAATAATTTTTAAAGGGACACACTTACTTTTGGAGATAGGAACAACAAAAGAAGGAAGCAATCAGAATTCAATTCCGAGTTTCAATTACTTCTTATTTTCTACTTGTTCGTCATGAAATTCTATGCTATAATTTCACACCATATTATGAGTAGATAGATTCTTTCTCTATGATTTTAATGGAATCATTTATTGGATAAATTTGCATTATGTTTAATTATAATCAAGTCATTCTTCATCTCTATTTGTTCAACTACATATTTATTATTGTTGTTGAAGGGTCCTCAATTAACGAATGCCGCTATATCTTGCATTACTTGAGAAAAATTGTAAGAATATGTTTTAGTTGAATAACATAACTTCAAACCCGTTAAGAGATTACTAGGTTAGATTTAAAAGTAGATTTAGAAATAACAAAGCTTTAACGTGATCCCGTGAATAGCATAAATTATTATCTAGAGTTAATTCGAGAGAATAATGCTAGAAAATTACTACAATTGATGAAGAGATATTTGTGGTAAGAATATATTCATGATTGATGGAGAATAGTTCAGCGAGATTATAGTTAACAGGCTAAAAATTTATTCTGACACTTGGAGAAGTTATTAGCCTAGTTCTCTTCACATTAAAAGAAAGATATTTTATTACTTGATAATTTATTACTCTTGTTTTTAATCACTGGAAGTTTAATACAAAAATTCAAATGTTATACTCTGAAAAGTTTTTTAAATTGATATTTTGGTGATACAAAAGTTAACTGAAATAGTTCTCTATGGGATCGGCTTTGGACTTAAAAACTAAATTATATTTGCAACTACCGTAGCCACAGTAACAATTTATCAAGCTGGACGATAGTGATATGTCAGAAATAAAGAGTTGCTACACCCAAATTACACCTTCAAAAGAAGTATAAAGAGGTCGCTGCTCAAATATAGAGTCCAACGAAGGTTGGGGTCGATCCCACAGGGAATATGGTAGGACTAGGGTCAACTATGTTTATTCGCGCTCTTAGCCATTTATTTCCCTAAAAAGGGGAGTTCTAAAGTAGCAAGTAATGTTTGTAATTTAGATTCAAATAAGTAACACAGTAACAATTTTTTAAATATTATAATCAATGAGAGAAGCGACTAGGGCAATGTTCCCCATGAGTTCATAACACAGTAATGTGTCATACCAGTAATCTAGTCTAGTGTTATGTATGCAAGATCGGTAATTTAGGATCTCCTAAGTGGATGGTTGACAAAATAGAAGAATGTCACCATAAAACTTGGTCAGTCTATGGGTATTTGCTTTTCTAACCCTTACCAGTGATCTCAGATTAGCTTTCCCCTGGCAAGTTCAAGCTAATTAGGTGAGAGTTGATAGCCTCAAATTTCCATTGTGTAATCACCTTTCCCATTCATTACTCCTTTGGTCAAGAAAGTAGGAATAAGGCGAGTTATAACGTTTGAAACTGTTAAAAAGTAATCAAAACAAGAGGAAGAACAATACATGCATGAATACCTTTCTTGGATTACTAAGTACTTTGCCTACTTTTTAATCCTTCATGGTTCCCACAATCCTAGTTGTGGATTTATATACTCATAGTTGCAGAAGAACAATCAGATTTAAATGAAGAGATCATGATTATGACTTACAAGAACAAGTAAAGAAAACCTAAATCTTGAATTCTCAAGAACACTTCAATAATCAAGAACAAGAATTTAATTCTCAAAAGTATGAAATAATATCTCAACATATGTTATGATGCCTCAATATTGCATAACCACCGAAATAAAACTCTAGGGAATGTATTTATAGAAAATAAAGACCAAATCTTAATAGAACTAGGAGAGCTAGAACGTGACAATTTTGACGGGCAGGCCCCACAAGCCATCGTGGGTGCCATAGGCGCCGTGGGTGCCTGTTGGATCTTCTATACTTTATGTCTCAAACACTCTGCCTTGTTTCCATGAGCAAGGCTGATGGGCCATCGTTATTACCACGAGCGTCGTGGGAAACCTATTGGCTAACTCATCTGATGCTTCAATGGCTCTGGCTCATTTTAACGGGCGTGTGCAACGTCCCATCGTGGCTTTCACGGGCGTCGTGGCAAGATATCAAACTTAACTTCTTTACTTCATCTTCTCTGGTCCATTTCACGGGCAATTATGACAGCCCGTGGTGACTCTGACGCCCATCCCAATTGGTCGTGGGATGGGATGTTGCCTTTAAGCCTTGCTGTCTCATTTCAACATTCCTTCCCATGGGCCGTGATGGATCCTATGCCCGTGGGGCATGACTTTTAGCCCAGAAATAGCAGCTTTTATGTCTTTTAAACACTTTTCCCTGCACATGTAGCAAATGAGCATCATATCTAACAAAATACACTTAAAAATTTCCAAAATCCTTAGTTTTAAGCGTTGAAAGTGTCGTGAAATCTGACACATCAACACCCTCAACTTAGAATATTTGCTTGTCCTCAAGTAACAAACAAAAATAAACTAAAACGACGCTTAAGTAAAAGAAACCTAGGAACTATAGCAACCAAATGGTTTAACCATTTCAGTTCACAGAATCAATTCCCACTCCTTGTCAGCTAAAAACTAGTGCATACATACAAGTTATCAAGACAACACAAAACAGATCCATGGATGACAACATGATACATATGCACAAGCTAGCATACGCATCAGATATTTATCTGATACGTCAACAATCACAGTCTACTCTAGTGCCCTTACAGCAAAGAAGTCTCGCTCACATAGTATTTCATTCAATAAACATGGACCGGGAATGCACTTACTCTCGCAAAGAAATTCAAGCTGTACATGCACAATACCATAGGCTTGCCCTTATTTTCTATGCCTTGGCTTTCAAATAGTCGGGTTAATATCACTATAAAACTTTGTTAGGATTGTAATATAGGTTCAGGGACGGGTATGATATATTTAGGTAAGAGTGACTATGCCCTCCTTGACACTACGCTTACTTTTATACTCCACTTTTCAGACCACGATGCTTTCCTCACTTATTCTACTCTCTTGTTATCCTTTCACTTTAATCAAGCTTCGGGTGTGGCTTTTACTACACTTTTGCATTTTTTTTCATCTTTTCATTTTTCTTTCTTTTTCTCTTCTTTTATTTCCTTTTTCTTTTTCTTTTATAACACACAAACCACACCCATTATCTTCCATTTTAACACTAACCCGGTCTTTTCATACCCCAATCTTCCTATTTACCCTTACAGTAGCCACCGTCAACTTAGGCATTTAGCCTGAGTTGAGGTACACAATATCCAAGGAGGTACCAAGGCCAAAACAAAGGTTTACAGAAAATGGAGAAGGTGAACATGCTAACAACAAAAAAGGGTTAGTTCAGGCTCAAATTCAGGAATCAACGGGAACCATTTTTTATTAAAGGTCATTTGAATTAAGTGGACTTCATTCAAAAACAACCTATGATCATCTCCTAACCAAACTATTCTACTACCAAGGCAAGACTAACCAGACAAGTTGTAGATTGACACATACAACAAGAACATATACAAATCAGCTCACTCATACATGGCATAAAGTTTAGACAAATGAATAGCTAACTATCAGTTTATGCAATAGATTAAGCTACTTCTCACATTCATATTTATGCTGTCACTCACAGATCCATCAAGGTCAGTATTAACACACTTATTGCACAAATTTTTTGGAGGGGTCTCCATTTTCGCAAATATTATCAAAATAAGTCCACAGACTGCATTAAGTTCCTATTTTTCTTTAACAAACACACGTCCTATTCTAAAAATGTCGGTTCAACAACAATTAAAAGTCCTTAGGGAAAGAACACAACAAGAAAACCCCAAGGATGCGGGTACCTTTTAGACACCCTCATGGGTTGCCTCCCATGCAATACCTGATTTGATATCACAGCACAATGCGAGTGTTTTGGCTACTCAGACTTTGCCATACACTCTACAAAAATACATACATATGACCAAGATGCCCCCACCCTATCAAAAAAAGTGGTGCATTGCCCCCAATTTACTAAAAATATCTAAAACAAGAAAGGCGAGACATACCTGTGACGCCTAAGCGTGATCATCATGTAGTAGTCTGGCCTGCTAGATCGGTGCTCATTTCTTTATCACCAACAAAGGCTGCCTCAGCAGTCCTCTCAACATCAACAGCTGCCCGAGCAGCTTCATCAATGATCTCTCCCATAATGGGGTCTGAAGAAATTACCTCTGTGGCACCTGCAACACCACTCCGTGAGTCACCAGTGCCAATAACATCAACTCGGATCTGGTGGATGGCTAGGGATTATTTGTACTCTTCTTTCTCTCTTTTCTTTCTCTTTTTCTAAGCTCTCTCCTCTTTTTAAGCCAGTGATTTTAGACTCAATGGGGCATCCTTCTCACGAACCTTTTTGTCTTTCCGTCTCCTCTTTCTCTTTGGCTCTGAGAGACTAGCCAGTGCCTCTTCTTCCACAATAGCTTTCTGGCACAGCTGTGGATTTACATAGTCCTATAAATCAATTATTGGCACTCGTGGTGCCTATGGCAAGACTACTGGAGCACTGGAATATGTTGTAGCCGGATGACCCTTTAACTCATCAACATCCACCCGAAGTGCTACTATCTTCTCTTTCATCTCAGTAAGCTCAGCTACACCCATTTCATCCAGCTTCTCGTTGATCCTCTCTTCCATTAAATTAATTTGTCCATGCACACCAGCAAATGGTGTTATGGCTCTCTGTATAAAGGCATCAACAATTGACTGGAACTATTAAACAAACTTCTTCATCTGCTCATGTAGCTGTATAGTAGTCTGAACCGTATTAGTGATATTCGCCGGGTGAAAAGCATAGACCAAGGTTAGATCATCCAACAGAGGTGCAGCAGAAGTGGAAGGGGCCTTAACAGTCTTCAGAATAGAGATGTCAACCCCGTGAGGAGTCAAAAGTGAAGTACTACAAGGGCATCTCAATGTCACATCAGCTTCCTCCCTTGCTGAAGGAGTTTCCTTATTTAGGCTACCCTTTGGAGTAGGCAACGCAGTGATGAAGGGTATGACTTCTGGTGGTAGCGCAAAAGCATCATGGATGTGGTGGGTTTAGCTAATTTGAAGGTGCTTCCCAGGCCCACAGTTTTGTTCTCATTTTTTGACCTCTCAGGATGGTGGGTCTGGGTATCCCGCTCACTGCGATCAATCCCCGAATACTTTGGGACACCCACATCATTACACAGCTTTATCACGAGGCACGAGAAAGGGTATGAAGAACCGATTTTGGTAACCCTATCCCGTATCTCTTCAACAATGATCTTCCTGATATTTAGCTTGTATTTGGACAAAAAGATAGCCACTAAAATAGCCCTGTCAATAGTCAGTTGATTATCTCCACCAGTCAGCATAAGCCAGAATCGTACAATAACCCACCAAAATTTGTCCTCGAATGTCAGAGAAGCCTTGTTGATATGTGGCTTGTCCTGATAGAGTCATTTTGGGGTTCCAGTCTTTGTAAGAAACTTGTCTAACCACTTATTATGCTCATTCTCATTTTTTGCACCGGTGGTCATACTATGATGTGTTGGAGGGTGAAACATACTCAGGCCTATATAGGAATCTATTTATGGTTTCAGCCGAGATGTTTATCGGGACACCTCACACAGGGACGCTCTCAAGAGCAGGCAAATCTGATACTTTCTGACCCTTTTTGCATTGGATCTCTTGGACAGCCTGATAGTTCACATAGAACTCCCTCACAATGGTCGACTGATAGTTAGGGAGTGTCTTGCTGGTCTATCCCAAATTGTAATTTTGGAAGTACTCCTCAAACTTAGGGAAGTCTTTCAGCTTAAAAGAGTCTATCCTCCATTCTTCTGCAATAGGGAGTTTTATGTGCCCCTTAGCCATTATCTCGAGCCTATTGTCAAAGATCTTCTTCGACCCTTTCACATTCTACCTAGACTTTTCCCGAAGTCTGATATCTTTTAAAGTGAGAACAAGAATGGTCCCAGGAGCTTTGGGAGTAGGTGGGGTCATCTCCTTTTTCAAGAGTAGTACTCTCTGTATCAGATTCAGAACCAGCATCAACAGCCTTGCCAGAACCTGACTGCGAACCATCCTTAGAAATGGACTCAATTTCCTTTCCACTATAAACCTGAATAGCTGAGTCCTATACTCCCTTTGTTGATGGAGAAGCTGTGTCACTCTCTTTATTCGAACTAGCAGATCCGGACAATGATTCTTCACCCTCTTGAGACCGGGGGGAAGTGTGCTCTGAAGTTTTCTCCTACTCAGGTGCATCACCTCCTTCCTTTTAAGATTGAGAAGAAGTTGATTACACTAGTTTTCTCTTTGTAAGCTTGGCGAGGGAGAGATTGTCTAACTCGCTCCTCTCGCCTTCCAAATCAGATTGATCCTCAAGCGAATGGTGATAGCTTTGTCCTTTGCTTTTCAGACTCCCCCTCATCGTAGTGGAGTTGGTTGTTCCATATAGTACCTGCAGGTGAACTACATTAGTGAACCAGATAGAAAATGAAAAACAAAAAAATTATTAAAAAAAAGTTAGAAAAATTTACAGATTTTCTGCCTCCCACGAGCGTGGGAGGTCCGATGTCCCCTGAGAGGGGGCATTGGGAAGAGACAGATGAGTTTTAAGGACCATTTGTCCTCCCACACTATGGGACAGTGGCTTTTCCAGGCCTTGTTCCACTCCTACGCCTAACTCCGGTGCCCGTCGCGGCTTCGACGTCCCATTGGGCTTGCCCATGGGATCATATCAGCACAAATATTCTTGTGTTCGATAACCCTTCTTTACTTCACACACTCAATTTCAAACATGTTGTACCCATCATCCCAACCACCCTCATAGGGCAAGAATAACAAATCCACAACCCTAAATCTTAGAATTCAACTACAACAACACATACATATAAACACTTTCATAATCTAGGGTTCATTATACGTGATATTTCACATGCATATGAACTCACATACATTGTCACTTCAAAAATATTGGTGATCAACATTGAAATTTTAAAGTTCACTTACTTTGTTTGTAGAATTTGTTGAACTCTTTGAGTGACTTTGCGGAAAGTGCCGTGTGTAGTGCCTTGTGATGTTGAACTATGAGTGGAAAACTTTTAAAGGGAGGAGATTTGCTTGTTAATGGGATTTATAGAAGGGAGAAAATCATGGGAGAGAGACGTGAGTTATAGAGGGAGTTTGAATGTATTTGACCTCAATTGAATGAGGTCAAATCCTTCTTAATTGCGGGTAAAGAGGAAAGGGAATCCAGGTCGGGTAGGGTCAGCTCAAATAAAAATTTAAAAATTATTGACCCTTTGACCAATCCTGATGAAAGGCAATTGCGACGCTTGTGAGGTGTGCGACATCCCATTACAAAGTACTTATCTGGGCATTAGAAACCCAATTTTCCCACTCCCATTGAGATTTCAACGACCTGTCACGTTGGGACGTAAGAATAGGCCAGTGGGTTTCACCCTAATTTTGCTATTTGCACGGCCATTTCCCAAGCCCGTTGGGGCTGCGACTGCCCATCATGGCTGACTGTGGGAATGGACCAGTGACCTTTTCTTTGATTTTACTTAGTGCACGCCCATTTCCCATGAGCGTGGGACCTATGACATCTCATTGGTGGTGCCCGTGTGACCCTTTTTCTGCAGATTTTTTCTGTACTCAAATTCACCAACTCCTGCACAATTAAACAAATGTTAGTCCATGGGTTATCTCCCATGTAGCGCCTGATTTAACATCGTGGCACAATACAGGTCACCTGATTACTCAGACTTTATCAAGTTTCCTTCATAGGTTTACTCCCATGTAATGCCTGATTTAACGTCGCGGCATGATGCATGTCACTTGGTTACTCAGACTTCACTAAGTTCCCAAGCTTCAACCAACTTGATTTCTTCAGCATCTCCCAAATAGGCTTTGACATGCTGACCATTTGCCTTGAACCGCTTGCCATCACGGTTCTCAAGCTCTATAGCACCATATTGGGACACTTGCACCACTCGAAATTGCCCCATCCATTTAGACTTGAGCTTGCCTGGAAACAAGTGCAGTTTTGAATTGTAGAGCAGAACAAAATCACCCAGATGGAAATCTCTCTTCTCAATCTTCCGGTCATGGTACATCTTCATATTCTCCTTATATAGTGCTGAACTTTCATACTCATTCAGACGAAACTCATCAAGTTCATTCAACTGACCAAGCCGCTGATAGGATTGGCACACCAGTCCAAGTTCAGCTTTTTAAGCGCCCACATGGCCTTATGCTCAAGCTCCATCGGAAGATGACATAATTTTCAAAACACAAGCTTATAGGGTGACATACCTATAGGAGTCTTGTAGACTGTCCGATATGTCCATATGGCATCATAAAGCTTCCTAGACCAATCTGTTCTATGCACATTCACCATCTTTGCAAGGATGGAATTTATCTCCCGATTGGAGACCTCTACTTGCCCACTCGTCTGTGGATTATAAGGTGTCTCTACACTATGCCTCACCCCATATTTCTCAAGTAGAGCCCTGAATAACTTATTACAAAAATAGGATCCTTCATCACTGATATTTTCCCACGGTGTGCCGAATCTGCAGAAGATGTTTCATTTCAAGAATGCTGTGACACTCTTGCCTTCATTGTTGGAAAGCGCTACTGCCTCCACCCATTTTGACACATAGTCAACATCAACCAATATATACCTCATACCATTAGACATCACAAAAGGACCCATGAAATTGATTCCCCATACATCAAATAGTTCAATCACAAGGATGAGAGTGAGAGGAGGCTCATGCTTCCTTGATATAAACCCTTCCATTTGGCATCGATTACAGGCCCTCACATACTCATGAGCATATTTGTGGAGGGTAGGCCAATAATAGCCGCATTGTAAAATCTTGTGGGCTGTCTGGGTGCCACCATGATGTCCTCCAATAGGAGAGAAATGGCACACCTCAAGTATATCCCCCATCTCCATTTCAGCTATGCATCTCTGAATCATAGTGTCAACACATACATGGAACAAATATGGCTCTTCCTAGAAAAACTTCTTCAAATAAGACATGACCTTCCTTCGCTGATGGACTGTTAAGTCTGGAGGCACTATATCACTTGCTAAGTAGTTAGCAATGTCTGCATACCATGGGATCAAATCCTAGGAAGCAGCCAATACTTGTTCATCTGATAAAGCATCATCAATCTCAAGCTTATCTTTCAGCTACAAAATAGCCTCATCTTCAAGTCTAGACAAGTAATCAACCACTTGATTTTCAGTACCTTTGTGATCCTTGACTTCAAAGTCAAATTCTTGCATCTTCAGCACCCAGTGAATCAACCTAGGCTTTGCATATTTTTTCTCCATCAAATACCTGAGAGCTGCATGGTCTGCATGGACAATTACCTTGGTGCGAAGCAAATAAGATCTAAACTTTTCAAATGCAAATACCACAGCTAGTAGCTCCTGTTTGGACACAGTATAGTTCTTCTTGGCGGGATTTAGTGCGTTGCTAGCATAGTAAATCAGGTGAAGGATCTTCTCTCATCTCTGGCCTAGGACTGTTCGTAGCGCTACTCCACTCGCATCACACATCACCTCAAATTTCTCAGACCAATCAGGTGCAAAAATAATGGGGGCTGAGATCAACTGCAACTTTAAGCACTCAAATGCCTTCATACATGCCTCATCAAACACAAACTTCACATCCTTCTGTAATAGCTTACGCAAGGGATGTGCAATCTTTGAGAAGTTCTTAATAAAACTGTGATAGAACCCAACATCCCCTAAGAAACTTCGAATACCCTTTACCAAAATTGGAGGAGGAATTTTTTCAATCACTTCTATCTTGGCCTTGTCTACCTCAATCCCCTTCTTAGAAATCTGGTGGCCCAACACAATACCTTCTTTGACCATGAAATGACACTTTTCCCAATTTAGCACCAAGTTGCACTCTTCACATCTTTGCAACACACAACTCAGAAAGGTTAAACAATCATCAAATGAATCACCTATAATAGAGAAGTCATCCATGAATACCTAAATAGTGTCCTCCACCATGTATGAGAAGATCGACATCATACATATCTAAAAGGTTGCTGGTGCATTACACAATCCGAATCGCATCCTTTTGAACGCAAATGTCCTATATGGACAAGTGAAAGTTGTCTTGTTTTGGTCTTTAAGAGCAATCAAAATCTGATTGTATCCTTAGTAACCATCAAAAAAATAGTACCATCCTCTACCAGCAAGACGGTCCAACATCTGATCCATGAACAGTATCAAAAAATGATCCTTCTCAGTCCATGCATTTAGCTTTTTGTAATCCATGCAACACGCCGGCCTGTAACTGTCCTCATCGGGATCAACTTGTTCTTAGCATTAGGAACCACAATGATTCCACCTTTCTTTGGCACACAATGAACTAGACTCACCCACTTACTGTCTGCAATTAGATAAACCACGCCTGCATCCAGCCACTTGATAATCTCTTTCTTGACCACCTCTTGCATAGGCTGGTTCAATCTACGTTGATGTTCAATACTTGGGATGGAATTTGGTTTGAGCAAAATTTTATGCATGCATATGCCTGGTGGGTTACCAATAATGTCTGCGATAGACCAACCAATGGCCCTTTTGAACCTCTTTAATAGAGACACAAAAGCCTCAACTTGCCCTTCTCCTAAAGCAGCAATAATAATTACAGGCAAGGTGTTTTCGGCCCCCAAGAAAACATATCACAAGTGTGATGATAGTGCCTTAAGCTCCAAGACTGGAGGCTCCTCAATAGATGGTCTAGCTGGTGGAGTTACTCTATTCTTCAAGTCTTGATCAAGCTTCTTTGGAGCATAAGAGTAGGACCCCATACCAGTAAGTGCTTCCACCATGTCAGCATACTCATCAAGTCATCCCCATCAAAGTTCATGATCACTGCTGCAAGTGCTTTAACGCCAAGTCACTTCTCAACCAGAACAAACAACTATTATTCATCCACATCAATAACTGAGACTACCTGCATGTCATCATGCTGTTTCATTGATTGGAAAAAGTTGAAAGTAATTTCTTCATCATTCAGCCTAAATTTCATTTGCCCTGTCTCCAAGTCAACTAAAGCACGTCCTGTGGCAAGGAATGGTCGCCACAAGATGATAGGGGCCTCAAAATCTACCTCATAGTCTAAAATCACAAAGTCTTCTAGGAAGATGAAGGACACCACTTTCACAAGCACATCATATAAGATACCTACTGACCTCTTCACAGTGCGATCCGCCATCAACAACTGCATTGTCATTGGTGTAGAGGCTCCTAAGCCCAACTGTTTGAACACTACCAAAGGCATCAGATTGATGCTTGCACCCAAATCACATAATGCTTTGGCAAAATAGAATGCCCCAATCATGCAAGGAATAGTAAGAGCTCTAGGATCTTCCCTTTTCTACATAAGAGAACATGAAGCTATTGCACTACAATGGTGCAAATTGTCTGCATGCTCAAAACTGACAGTTCTCTTCTTCGTCACCAAATCCTTCATGAACTTTGCATATCTAGGCATCTATTCTAGTGCTTCAACCAAGAGAATATTGACCGAAAGCTATTTTAACATAGAGATAAATTTTCTATACTTTCCTTCTTCGAACTTCTTGACTAACCTCTGTGGGAAAGGAGCAGGAGGTCGCGGCATAGGCTTTACAACTTTGGGGACCTTCTTTTCCTTTCTTTTGGTAGCAACTGGCTCCTTTGTAATTTGACTATCTTCACCACCCTTTACCTCAGACTCAACTACAATTTTAGCTTCATCATTCTTAGGCTCAGTTGGTTCCTCAACAATTATAGGGATATGCGAGTCAACAGTCTTCTTTCCGCTTCGAGTAGTCACCGCCATGCAATGTCTATCATTCTTTAGATTTTGAATGGTATCTCTTAGAAAAGTACTCTTTTGATACTGGTTTAGGGATGTAGACATTTTTCCCAATTGTTTCTCAATCTACTTGATAGCAATGGCATGTGACTCTATTTTTTGATTCATGCCTGATATATTAGTTGTAACACCCTGAAATCCGATCTAGCTTTTAAACTTATGAAATCTGAAAATTCTGAACTTTCCAGAAATGATGGATCCAAACCACGGATCATGGTTTGAACCACGAGTCATGGAGTGGATCCGTGATTTAAGTCTGCCAGAATCAGTCTCTGGTCTGAGAACCACGTATTGGTTCTATGGACCATAGTTTAGTCTACGGCCCATCCTGTCAACTCGTGGAACCAGACCCGAGGAATGACTGATTCCCAGGAACCACGAGTCAACACTACAGATCGTAGTTTGAGTTACGGGTCTGTCCTATTGACTCATGAAACCTGATAAGAGGCCTGCCAAAACCCTTAGAAACAATGAATTGGTTCTACAAATCGTAATCCTTTCTACGGGTCCATCCTGTTGACCTGTAGAATGTATTCTACAGTTTGATCATTTATCTAAGAACCACGAGTGGGAACCACGAGTCATGGTTTAAACTACGACCCATGAAACCGACTCGTGATTCCTGAAGCAGACCCTTTTTATTAGCTTTTCTTAATTAAATCTCAGGGGTATTTCTATAATTACCCACCCTTTAAACTCCTCAGTGAGGTCATTTTTTCCATTTTTAGTAAGGTTTCTACACCTATTAACCTAAGTCCCTTCTCATTACCTCATTCATCTTCCAAAAAGGGAAAATAACCTCTTCAAGCTCCAAGTCTCAAGCTCCAAGTTCAAGTCTCCTTTTCTTTTCAATTTTAAAGTGGGTTAGCTTCAACCAAGGTATGGGGGTTACCTTATTATGTTTTATATTTTGGAAGTAGTATTTAGCATCGAGCGATGAGGGTTCTAGATAACCCAAGTCTAAAACTACGTTGCCCTCTGTGGCTTATGAAAGGATCCTTATGACATGGTTCTAACCTTGGCCAGTTAGGATAACGTTGGTGCATGACACTGGACTCCATATAGCTCAGCATGTCTTATGTCAGTTAAGATAAACTCCCACATGATTATTTTCAAGTTATGAAGTAATATGTTACCTTACTTTGAATCTTGACTTTACTTCATGTTTATGTCTTATATCTTGATAATTCCTTATGCTATCTCTTATTTTGAAAGAGCTTATTTTAAGCATGTTTTAAGTATGTTTAATTATGATCATGAATATCTCTCATACTCAGTACATCCTATAGAACTGATGCACATTTTACGCTACATCCTCTTGACGATGCAGATTCATGTTCCCTTCCTCAGGCACGTGGCTAGAGATCGCAGGCTATTTCAAGTCAGTGTCGGTGAGTCATCATGGTTCGAGGGCTAGTTATGATTCTATCTAGTTTTTGACTATTTAATTCCATACCTTGAGTTAGCTAGGGTCTTATCCTAGAAACTCCTTATGTCATGTGTAGAGGCTTTTCAGACATAGCCAGTATTCGAGTCACTCTTTTAAAAGTATGTTTCATATTGACTTATCATTTATGAATTTGGGTTACCTAATGTTCTATCTATGCTTTCACTATGCTTTATTATGAATGACTGAGTATGCTATGACCAAGGGTTAGTCTAGGGCACTCGTGCCCCAGATTTTGTGTTACGTCTAGGAGGTAACCTGGGGGCGTGACAAACTTGGTATCAGAGCGTCAGGTTCTTGAGTCCTAGGATGTCTGAAAGCCACATCGAGTAGAATTTCTTTTATGTGTGTGAAGCGCACCACACTTATGAGAGAAAAGCTATGAGATGTCTTAGAAAAACCTCACTTTTTTCATGATCACATCGTGCGTTAGAGTTTAACTTTAATATCCCTCTAATACTTTCCTTGTACATTTCAGATTATGCCTCGATGTGCCATGCCTCACCGAGCTACCTGAAATGCTGCTCCTCCAGTTCTGGCCTCTGAGGTCATGAATGAGGAGTTCAAGAACTCCATCCATATGCTAGCCCAGACCTTGGCCGCTCAGGCCAACTAGCCGGCTCTTATCCCCATCCATCCTTAAGGTGGGGTAGCGGCCCAAGTTTGTGACTTTATCTATATGAACCCACCGGAGTTCTGGGGTTCGAAAGTGAATGAGGATCCACTAAACTTTATTGATGAGGTGAAGAAAATCTTTGATGTTATGCAAGTAGCTGGGGTTGATAGTGTTGAGTTAGCATCCTATCAACTCAAGGATATAGCTCATATCTGGTTCACGCAATAGAAGGAAGCTAGATCTAGGGACGAGATCCCTATGACTTGGGAGTGTTTTGAAAGGGGTTTTCTTGACCAGTTCTTTCCGAGGGAGTTAAGGCAAGAGAAGGCCGAGGAGTTTGTGAACTTGAGATAGGGATCCATGATAGTCCAAGAGTATAGTTTGAGGTTCACTCAGATCTCCAGATACGCTCCTGCTATGGTGGCTGACCCACAGGATCAGATGAGCAAATACATCTATGGAGTCTCATACTTAGTGAAAAATGAGTGTAGATCTGCTATGTTGTAGAGTGACATGAGTGTCTCCAGACTTATGAGTCATGCTCACCAGATCGAAGGGGACAAGCTTAGGGAGATAGCTAGAGAGAATAAGAGAGTTAGATCCGAGGGTTCAAGTTTTGGCCATCAGAGGTTCGGTGGCGGACATCGCTCCTCATTTCAGAAGAAGTCATTAGGACCCATTCATTCTTTGGCTATTTCTCCTACCCAAGACCCGAGACCTCATCATGATCAGACTGGTAGAGGATCTGGTTCCTATTCACAGTCCTAGAGGAGTGTTGCGAAGGGATCTTCCTACTCTATTTGTAGTAAGTATGGGAAGAGTCATCCGGGAGAGTGTCATTTGGGCAAAGGTGCATGCTTTGGATGTGGACAGGCTGGGCACATAATTAGAGATTGCCCTTCAGCTAAGAAGGGGCAAGGAGGTAGTAGGGTTTAGTCTGCTCCAGCAGCCCAGGAGGTTGACCAGCCCAGCAGAGCACTGCTTCTAGTTTTGGTGGTCAGTGCCAGAACCGTCTTTATGCCATATCCTCTCGTTAGGACCAGGAGAGTTTGCCAGATGTGGTCACTGGTATGTTGAAAGTCTCCTCTCTCGATGTATATGCATTATTGGACCCCGGTGCCTCTCTATCTTTTGTGACCCCTTATGTAGCATGCAAATTTGAAATTTGCCCTGAATTGATTTTAGAACTCTTTTGTATTTCTACTCCTGTTGATGAGTCGGTCCTAGCAACAAGAATCTACCGTAATTGCCCTATCTCAGTCCTTCACAAAGTCACTTCAGCAAATTTAGTAGAGTTAAAGATGACCGATTTTGATGTTATTCTTGATATAGATTGGTTGTATGCTTGTTATGCTTCGGTTGATTGTCATACTCGGGTTATTAGTTTCAAGTTTCCAAATGAACCCGTCTTAAAATGACAAAGTAGTCCCCTATTCTCGAAAGGTCATTTCATATCTTATCTTAAGGCTAGGAAGATGATTTTTAAGGGTTATGTTTATCATCTAGTTCAGGTTATGGACACGGAGTGCGGAACCCCATCCCTTCAGTCTGTCCCTGTTGTGAATGAGTTCCCAAAAGTGTTTCCCGAAGATTTGCCCAGAGTCCCTCCTAAGCGGGAGATCAACTTTGAGATAGATATTCTTCTAGATATGAATCCCATATCTATCCCTCCCTATAGAATGGATCCCGCGAAACTTAAGGAGTTAAAGGATCAGTTGAAGGATCTTCTTGATAAGGTTTTCATCAGGCCTAGCATTTCCCCATGGGGTGCCCTAGTTTTGTTTATGCGGAAAAAAGATGGTTCCCTTAGGATGTGTATTGACTACTGTCAATTGAACAAGGTCACAATTAAGAATAAGTATCCCATTCCTAGGATTGATGACTTTTTTGATCAACTTCAGGGTGCTAATTTCTTCTCCAAGATCGACCTTAGATCCGGTTATCATCAGCTTCATGTTTGAGAGTGTGATATTCCAAAGATAGCCTTCAGGAATTGGTATGGTCATTATGAATTTGTTGTTATGTCATTTGGTCTAAAAAATGCTCCTGCAGCCTTTATGGATTTTATGAACCGTGTGTTCAAACAATATTTGGATATGTTTGTGATTGTTTTCATTGATGATATCCTTATCTACTCTCAGAGTGAGGAGGAGTATACAAACCATTTGAGAGTTGTGTTGCAAACTCTCAAGGATCGGCGATTGTTTGCTAAGTTTAGCAAGTGTGAGTTTTGGATGAAGTCTGTTGCTTTTCTGGGTCATATTGTGACTAGAGATGGTACTCGAGTTTATTCTCAAAAGATTGAGGTAGTAAAGAACTAGCCTAGACTCACTTCCCCGTCCGATATTAGGAGTTTTTTGGGTTTGGCTGGTTACTACAGGAGGTTTGTGGAAGGGTTTTCTTCCATTGCTGCCCCATTGACTCGTTTGACTCAGAAGAAGGTTAAATTTTAGTGGTCCATTCTATGTGAGAAGAACTTTCAGGAATTGAAGACTAGGTTGACCACATCTCCAGTGTTGGCTCTACCCGAGGGCCTAAATGACTTTGTTGTGTATTGTGATGCTTCTAGAATTGGTTTGGGTTGTGTTTTGATGCAGCGTGGTAAAGTGATTGCTTATGCCTCTAGACATCTTAAGATTCATGAGAAAAACTACCCTACTCATGATCTTGAGTTAGCAGCCATGGTTTTCGCTTTGAAAATTTGGAGACGTAACTTGTATGGTGTGCATATGGATGTTTTCACCGATCATAAGAGTCTTCAATATGTGTTCACTCAAAAGGAATTGAATCTTCGCCAAAGGAGATGGCTTGAGCTTCTTAAGGATTATGACATGAGCGTGCTTTACCATCCAGGTAAGGCAAATGTTGTAGCAGATGCACTTAGTAGATTGTCCATGCGTAGTGTGTCTTCAGTTGAAGACGAAAAGAAGGAATTGGTTAAGGAGGTTCATAGGCTTTCTCGGTTGGGAGTTCACCTTATGGACTAGACAGAAGGTGGTGTTATTGTTCAGAATAGTTCTGAATCATCTTTGGTAGCTGAAGTGAAGGCAAAGAAAGACAGTGACCCTATTTTGCTTCAGCTAAAAGGTGCAGTCCATCAGCAAAGAGTGGAGGTTTTCTCCCAAAGGGGAGATGGTGTGCTTCGTTATCAGGGTCGATTATGTGTTCCAGATGTCGATGGGTTGAGACAACAGATTTTGAATGAGGCTCATAGTTCCAGGTATTCTATTCACCCCGGTGCCACTAAAATGTACCATGACCTATGGGAAGTCTATTGGTGGAATGGTATGAAGAGGTACATAGCTGATTTTGTGGCTAAGTGTCCCAACTTTTAGAAAGTGAAGGTAGATAACCAGTGATCGGGTGGTATGATTTAGGATATTGACCTTCCTACTTGGAAGTGGGAAGTTATCAATATGGACTTTATCACGGGGTTGCCTCATACTCGAAGGCAACATGATTCAATTTGGGTGATCGTCGATCGGATGACTAAGTCATCCAACTTCTTAGCCGTTAAGACTACTGATTAAGTAGATGATTATACCAGACTATACATTTGGGAGATATTTAGGTTGCATGGTTTCCCATTGTCCATCATTTCAGATAGAGGTACTCAGTTTACCTCCCAGTTTTGGAGGTCATCTCAGAGAGGTCTTGGTACTCATGTGAAGCTTAGTACAAATTTTCACCCTCAGACGGATGGCCAGGCAAAGCGTACTATTCATACTTTGGAGGATATGTTGAGGGCTTGTGTGATTGATTTCAAAGAAAATTGGGATAATCACTTACCTCTTATCTAGTTTGCCTACAACAACATTTATTCTATAATCCAAATGGCTCCTTATGAGGAACTTTATGGTTGGAGGTGTAGGTCTCCCATTGGTTGGTTTGAGGTAGGTGAGGCAACTTTGATTGGTCCAAATTCGGGTCATGAGACTATAAAGAAGGTGCAACTTATTAGGGAGAGGTTGAAGACCGCTCAGAGTCGACAGAAATCATATGCGGATGTGAGGAAGAGGAAATTAGAATTTGAAGTTGATGATTAAGTTTTTTTGAAGGTGTCACCCATGAAGGGTGTGCTGAGATTTGTCAAGAAAGGGAAGCTTAGTACCCGTTTTGTAGGTCCTTATTGGATTCTGAGGAGGGGTGGTAGTGTTTATTATAAGTTGGATTTGCCATTGGATTTAGAAGCGGTTCATCTGGTTTTCCATATTTCCTTGTTGGAGAAGTGTGTTGGTGATCCGACCTTGATTGTTACTTTGGAGGATGTGGGTGTGAAGGATAGTCTCACTTATAAGGATGTTCTCATGGAGATCCTTGATCGTCAGATTCAGAGGTTGTGAAACAAAGAAGTCGCTTTGGTAAAAGTTCTTTGGAGGAATCAGCTTGTTGAGGGAGCTACTTGGGAAGCAGAAGCAACCATGAAAGCCAAGTACCCTCATCTCTTTCCTTCTGATCCAGTTTCTACTTGAGGTAGTAGTTTTCTCATTAGTATGTCTATCCTACTCTATTCCATCAGTTTACCTCATAATCTTAGCATGCATGCAAGTTTTCAAAAGTTAGTTAAGTCATGTTTTAAGTTGCAAGCTTAATTTCCATGGTTATTCCTTGGTTTTCATGTTTTATTGTTGGTTGGGCTATTGTTTTCTCTCCAAGTTTCCTTGATTAGTCTTCATTCAAGGATGAATGATCCCAAGGGAGAGATATTATAACACCCTAAAATCCAATCCAACTTTTAAACTTAAGAAATTTGAAAATTCTGAACTTTCCATAAATTATGGGTCCAAACCATGGATCGTGGTTTGAACCACGAGTTGTGGAGTGGATCCGTGATTTAAGACTGCCAGAATCAGTCTCTGGTCTGAGAACCATGACTTAGTTGTATGGACTGTAGTTCATTCTATGGCCCATCCTATCAACTCGTGGAACCAGACCTGAGGACTGACTGATTCTCAGGAACCACGAGTCAAGACTACAGACCGTAGTTTGAATTACAGGTCCATCCAGTTGACTCTTGGAACCTGATCAGAGGCCTGCCAAAACCCTTAGAAATGAAGAATTGGTTCTACGAATCTTAATCCTTTCTACGGGTCCGTCCTGTTGACCCGTAGAATGTCTTCTGCAGTTTGATCATTTGTCCAGGAACCACGAGTCGTGGTTTAAACTACGACCTGTAGAACCGACCCGTGATTCCTGAAGCTGACCCTTTTTATCAGTTTTTATTAATTAAATCCCAAGGGTATTTTTATAATTACCCACCCTTTTAACTCCTAAGTGAGGTCGTTTTGGCCATTTTTAGTAGAGTTTCTACACCTATTAACCTAAGTCCCTCATTCATCTTCCAAAAAGGGAAAAGAACCTCTTCAAGATCCAAGTTCAAGTCTCCTTTTCTTTTCAATTTCAAGTAGGTTAGCTTCAATCAAGGTATGTGGGTATTCAACAATGGGTTCCTTTCACCCCTGTGCCCAAAACCACTAAACTTTATTTTGATTTGATGAACTTTCAAATTAGGGTTCTTACCCAATTCTTATGGGTTTTGCTATAAATTGCCTTCTCATGATTTTATTATGAAATTACTATTAAATTGCATGATTTTTCATGGGTTTTTACATATGAACTCCTAGGTCAAATTGAAGGCTAATTATGGCAAATTCTACATGCATAAATTGATTCAAGTAAATTGGGTATTTGATAGCATGTTTTCATGAATTTTAAGCAAGTGCATTCCTAGTTCCTATATTTTATGAAAGTATATGTTATTATGAAATTGAACTAGTGCCATGCAAGTTTTTAAGTTATGAACTATTATGCAATGCAAGACAACCGATGTGCCATCAATGCTCATGAATTATTTTCTAAACTAAGATTCGTGAGTAGTATGAAGTTCTGGGTTATGAACATGTTTATAAACAAGCTTGACATCTAGATATGTCACATGTATGTGAGCCTTATGTTATATGTTTTGGGAGTAGTATTTAACACCGAGCGATGAGGGTTCTAGATAACCCAAGTCAAAAACTACGTTGCCACTGTAGGTTGCCCTTCGTGGCTTATGAAAGGATCCTTATAACATGGTTCTAACCTTGGCCGGTTAGGAAAAACTTTTTTCAGTGTGATTGCATGACACTGGACTCCATGTAGCTCAGCATGGTTTATGTCAGCTAAGAGAAACTCTGACATGATTATTTTCAACTTATGAAGTTATATGATACCTTACTTTAAATCTTGACTTTACTTCATGTTTATGTCTTATATCTTGATAAGTCCTTATGCTATCTCTTATTTTGAAAGAGCTCATTTTAAGCATATTTAAGTATATTTTATCATGATCATTCATATCTCTCATACTCGGTACATCCTATAGTAGTGACACATATTTTGTGCCGCATCCTCTTAACGATGCAGATTTAGGTTCCCTTCCTCAGGTACGTGGCTAGAGATCGCAGGACATTTCCAATCAGTGTCGGTGAGTCCTTATGGTTCGAGGTCTAGTTATGATTCTAGCTAGTTTTTGACTATTTACTTCCGTACCTTGAGTTAGCTAGGGTCTTGTCCTAGCAACTCCTTATGTCATGTGTAGAGGCTTTTCAGACATAGCCAGTATTCGAGTCACCCTTTTAAGACTATGTTTCATATTGACTTATCATTTATGGATTTGGGTTGCCTAATGTTCTATATATGCTTCCGCTATGCTTTCTTATGAATGACTGAGTATGCTATGACCAAGGATTAGTCTAGGGCACTCGTTCCCCGGATCCTGTATTACGTCTAGGGGGTAGCCTTGCGGCGTGACATCAACACACATCTCCTTTAAGTTACCATCAGTTGACTCAACCTTCTGTAACACCTTGGCTAATATCTCTTTAACGGTTGGCTACTCTGGTCCTACTTCTTGGTTACCAGGAGGGACATACAGTCCACTTCTATCATTCTTGTAGCCATCCCTCTTGTTCCAGTCACCATCTCTATCTCTACCCCAGCTCCTGTCTCTAGAGCCAGACCAGTTGTAGTTGTCATCTCTGTCTCTGTTGTTATCTCTATCTCTGTTTCGACCTTGATTTCCTTGGCCAGTGGACCGGAAACTCGCCACTTGATCATTCAGATATTTAAATTCTTCATTAGAACCAGCCCCATCCTATCTTGGTTGCTTACCTTGTGAACCTACATCATTCACCTTTTCTTCTCTATTATTTAGGATTTGCTTTGCAATCAGATCTACACTCATTTTTAATCTTGTAACTTATTGTCTAAGCTCCTGCAACTCCTGCTGGTCTAAGGATTTCCCAACCGCATAAGTTCCAGCTGCACTCTCAGAATCTCTAGTATGCCAGGCCCTGTTCATCTTGGTAACTTTATCAAGCATCTCTAAAACTTTTGTGAAAGAATTTTCCATGAATGCCCCCTGTGACTATATCAGCAATTTCCTTGGTGTTTGCATACAATGCTCGATAGAAAATCTCCATTAAATGATCCAGAGGGATTCCATGATTAGATACATATTTTAGCTTCTTATTGAACCTAAGCCATATCTCATATAGTGCCTCGGTTTTCAACTGCTTGAAGTTATATATCTCCTGCTTGAGCTGCAACATCTTTGATGGAGGAAAAAACCTTTCCAAAAACTGAGTCTTCAGTTCCCTCTATGTAAATATTAAACTATCAGGAAGCTCATGGAGCCAGAGTGTTGCTTCTCCAGTCAAAGAAAATGGGAATAACCCCAATTTGATAGCATCTTGGTCTACTTATGGAAGGATACAAGCCTTGCAGATCCCCACAAAGTTAACCAAGTGCAAATTTGCATCATCAGTGGGCTTTCCAGAAAATAATCACTTCAGGTTCAGCAGCTGGATCATAGTGATGTCAAACTTTATACCATCGAGCAATGGTGGCAATACTAAAGGGCCTATTGTCCCTTCATCATTGACATCATTGTCATCAACATTTTAGCGAGGGATGTGTCAAGGTTGATGAAATTGGCGACCCCTATTCCCTCTCATACCAACTGGATCTTGAGGCAAATTTCATTGGGCTGCCTCATCTCTCGCAGATTGAGTATTGAGTGCGGCTTAACGAGCAACTTCTTGCCTTGCTTGCCTTGCCTGTTCAGCTGCAACATTTTGGTTTGCTAGGTCTGCGGCAACCTGCGCATCTTGTGTGATTTGGACATCTTCTTCTGCCTGCTGCTTTTGCTATTCTTTGGCCAACATCCAAGCTGTGGCATCTTCTGGTGTCTCAAAAAACCACTACTTAACCATGTTTCTCAGAGTTTGTGGGAGTTCAGGATCGAATGGAATAAGGGGATTGACTTGACTCCTTGTACTGGGCATGCACAAGTGTGCAACCTATGGAATAAAACAAAAATAATAGAAAAAGTAAAATCAAGAAATAAGGACTACTAGTGAAATAAACACAATTTCTCTTAATCCTAAACTGTATTCCTCGGCAACAGCGCTAAAATTTGATACGCCCAAATAACATTCTCCAAAAGAAGTATAAAGTGGTCGCTATTCAAATATAAAACCCAATAAAGGTTGGGTCGATCCCATAGGGAATATACTAGGGTCAACTATGTTTATTCACGCTCTTAGCCGTTTATTTCCCTAAAAAGGAGGGTTTTAAAGTAACAAGTAATGTTTGTAATTTATATTCAAATAAGTAACATAGTAACAATTTTCAAGTATTGTAATCAACGAGAGAAGAAACTAGGGCAATGTTCCCTATGAGTTCATAATGCAGTAAGGTGTCATACCAGTAATCAGTCTAGTGCTATGTATGCAAGATTAGTGAGTTAGAATCTCCTAAGCAGATGGTTGCCAAAATAGAAGAATGTCACCACGCAACTTTATCAGTCTACGAGCATTTTCTTTTCTAACCCTTACCAGTGATCCCAGATTAGCTTTCTCCGAGAAAGTTCAAGCTAATTAGGTGAGGTTTGGTAGTCTCAAATCTCCATTGTGTAATCCTATTTTCCATTCATTACCCTTTCATCAAGAAAGTAGGAATAAGGCGAGTTCTAAAATTTGCAACCGTTAAAAAGCAATCAAAATGAGAGGAAGAACAATACATGCATGAATACCTTCCTAGGATTACTAAGTACTTTGCCTACTTTGTTAATCCTTCATGGTTTCCACAACCTTAGTTGTGGATTTAGCTACTCATAGTTGCTGGAGAACAATCAGATTTAGATGAAGATATTATGATTATAACTTACAAGAACAAGTAAAGAAAACCAGAATCTTGAATTCTCAAGAAAACTTCAATAATAGAGAACAAGAATTGTATTCTCAAAAGTATGGAATAATAGCTCAACAATATGTGATGAAGTCTCAATATTGCATAAGAATTGCGTAACCACCAAAATAAAACCCTAGGGAATGTATTTATAGACAACAAAGACCAAATCCTAATAGAACTAGGAGAGATAGAATGTGGCAATTCCTACAGGCAGGCCCCATAGGCTATCGTGGGTTCCACAGGCATCGTGGGTGCCACGGGCATCATGGGTGCCCGTCGAATCTTCTATACTTTGTGTCTCAAGCACTCTGCCTTATTTCCATAGGCTAGGATGATGGGACATCATGGTTTCCACGGGGGTCGTGGGAAACCCATCGGCTAACTCATATGATGCTCCAATGGCTCTGGCTCATTTCGACGGGCGTGTGTGATGTCCCATCGTGGCTTTCATGGGCATAATGGCAGGACATCAGACTTAACTTCTTTACTTCAGCTTCTCTAGTCTATTTCCATGGGCAATTGTGATGCGCCATGGTGACTCTAAAGCCATCCTAATTGGTCGTGGGATGGGATTTTGCCTTTAAGCCTTGCTGTTTCATTTCAATGTTCCTACCCACGGGCCGTGGTGGATCTCACGCCCGTGGGGCATAACTTTTAGCCCCAAAACAACAAATTTTATGTCTTTTTATCTTTTAAACACTTTTCTCTGCACATGTAGTAAACGAGCATCATATCTAACAAAACTCACTTAAGAACTCCCAAAATCCTTAGTTTTAAGCATCGAAAGTACCGTGAAATCCTGACACATCAAGAGTATGTTGTAGCAAATATTGTATAAAATTAGAAATATAGAGTAAAAGGTAGTTGATTATAATTTAGCTATCAAGGGCATTGAAATATAATTAAGCCAACTAAACATGGCATTAGGCCAGCAACCACAAGAGGCACTACCAGCAGACACTGATCTAAATCCGAATGATTTAGGTCTAAAGCAAATAATGATCGTGAGTCTCCGAAATGAAAGAGATCTAGATATAGAGCAAGAGAATGTGCATACCATGCAAAACAAGGTGCATCCTATTCGAGTGCCACTCGAGTTGGATAAGCCTGATAATCGACATACATGGTGGTTCAAAAAGCACAAACTAATACGGGCAAAGAGAAAGCAATTGATGAGATTCCCAAAAAGAAAACTGATTTGATTCCTAAAAAAGAGGTTGAAGATATGTCTAAGCAAGAAAATACTCAAGTTAATGTAAAGAAGAGACCTCCGGTACCTTTTCCTTCGAGGGTGCCAAAAAATAAGAAAAATGATCAATTCAAGAAATTTATAGAGAGGGTGAAACAAATATAATTGAACATACCATTAACATATGCCTTGAAAGAAATACCGGGATATACAAAGAAGATGAAAGATTTGATGTCTCGAAAATTTGACTTCCAAGATTTAGCCATTGTCACACTGACTCACACTTGCAGTATTATGGTAACTAGACCTATTACTCGGATGTTAAATAATTCGAGAAGTTTCACAATTCTGTGAACCATTGGAAATTATGCTTTTGCTAAGTCATTATGCGATCTAGGAGTCAATATCAATCTAATGCCGTCTATTATTTACAAGAGGTTGGGTATTGGTAGAACTAGACTAAAATTTATGCTGATACAACTAGTTGATTGAACTGTTAAATGGCTTTATGGAATCCTAGATGATGCACTTGTTCAGGTGGTTCAGTTCATATTCTCTGTAGGCTTCGTCATTCTTGACCATAAAGTTGATGAGGAGATCCTAATAATTTTAGGAAGACTATTCTTGGATATTAGAAGGGCGCTCATTAACTGTGAGGCTTGTGAGCTCAAGAGTGAGACTGAATGGTGAAGAAATTATATTTAATGTGCAGAAGTCAATGAGGCATCCCAACGAGTTTGCTAAATTGTTCAATGGTAGAGGCTGTGGATGTAATGAATATGAGGAAAATTGTCATTTGAGTGATCCTCTAGAAGCTTGGTTGCTAAATGTGGAGGAATATGATGGTGAAGGTTTGGTAGATTAGGTCATGTCTCTTGAAGGCCTACGTTATTGGCATAGCGATCCCAAGTTTGAATCATTGAATTTGTTCAAGAGAAAGACACCACCTGCTAAACCATCCACTGAGGAACCTCTAAAATTGGAATTCTATCCACTATTGAGCCACCTCAGTTATGTATTCTTATCTCCTAATTCTATGTTACCTATTATTGTTTCAACATGTTTGTTAGATGTGCATGTAGAAAAACTAGTATATGTATTACAAGAATGCAAGACAGTTATAGGGTGGACCATGGCAGACATAAAGGATATAAGCCCCGCCTTTGTATACACAAGATTATAATGGAAGAGGAACACAAACCTTCCATAGAACATCAAAGGAGACTCTACCAAAACATAAAAGAGGTAGTGAAAAAGGAAGTAATCAAGTGGCTAGTCCCAGGAATAATTTTTCCCATATCTGATAGAACATGGGAAAGTACTGTGCTATGCATCCCAAAGAAAGGGGGATGACAGTGGTTCATAATAAAAATAATGAGTTGATCCCTATTAGGAGGATGACCGAGGTGGTGTATTTGTATGAATTACATGAAACTCAATAAAGCCACCACAAAAGATCATTTCCCTATTCCATTCATCTATTAGATGTTGGGCAGACTTGTTTGTAGGGATTACTTATGCTTTCTAGATGGATATTCGAGGTACAACCAAATTCATATTGCCCCTGAAGAAAGAGAAAAAAAAACATTCATATGTCATTATGGCACTTACGCATCCTATAGGATGCCACTTAGGTTGTGCAATGTGGCCATCATCTTTTAGAGATGCATGATGGACATTTTTACTGACATGGTGGAGGACGTCATGAAAGTGTTTATGAATGATTTCTTGGTGGTCGTGGATTATTTTGAAGATTGTTTGGAAAATTTAAAGAGAGTGTTGAAGAGGTGTGAAGAGACAAATCTAGTGCTAAGCTGGGAGAAGTGCCATTTCATGGTACATGAAGGTATAGTTTTGGGGCACTGAGTGTCTTTTAATGCTACAAAGATGGATAGAGCAAAAATTGAGGTGATAGAGAAATTACCATCACCTACATCAATCAGAGAATTTAGGAGCTTTCTTGGCATGCTATCTTTTATAGATTGTTCATTAGAGATTTCTCAAAATTTTCAAACCCTTTGTGTAATTTGCTTGGAAAAAATCATCATTTTGTGTTTTTTGATGTGTGCAGGGTAGCTCTCAAGGAGTTTAAAAAGAAGTTGGTGACCATACCAGTCATTGTTGCACTCGACTAGAAGAAATCATTTGAAATTATGTGTGATGCTAGCGACTATGCTATAGGAGCAATATTGGGGAAAAAAAGATAAAATCATACATCCCATTACTAAACACCACCACTGAGAAGGATATGCTGGCCTTAGTGTTTGCATTCAAAAAGTTCAAGTGATACTTGATTGGCTCCAAGGTCATTGTGTACACCGACTATGTAGCCATTAAGTACTTGATAGAAAAAAGGAGTCAAATTGAAGGTTGATCCGATGGGTCCTATTGCTACAAGAGTTCAACCTTGAAATTAGAGATAGGAAGGGCACAAAAAACCAAGTGAAAGATCATCTATTAAGGTTGGAAGGAGCTGAAAACAGTGATGAAGTTGAAATTTTTTTGGAAACCTTTCCCGATGAGAAATTGCTAGTGACATTACTTGAGGAACCGCCATGGTATGAAGACATTGCAAACTACCTGGCAAGCGGTATTGAACTTTATGAGCTCTCTTTTGTTCAAAAGAAAAAAATTCTTTCGTGATTGCCGTTACTACTTTTGGGATGAGCCCTTTCTATTTTAAATTTATATGGATAACATGATCTGGAGGTGTATCACTGGAAAAGATCAAAATTCTGTTTTACAGGCTTGTGATGCATCTCCATACGATGGTCACTTTGGAGGAATTAGAATAGTTGCGAAGGTGATAAATTGAGACTCTATTAGCCATCTCTGTTCAAGGATGCTAATATATGGGTAATGAGCTATGATGAGTGTCAAAGAACTTGAATTATTTCTCTTTGTCATGACATGCTAATGAATCCCATAAGAGAGGTGGAAGTGTTCGGAGTATGGGGGATCAATTTCATGGGACCATTCATTGGCTCCTTTGGCAACATATACATACTAGTCGCAGTTGTAATATATATATATATATATATATAAATGGGTGGAAACAGTCGCTCTCTCGAAAATGATGCAAAGGGAGTCATTGGCTTCCTAAAGAATAACATCTTCACCCATTTGGCACTCCACGAGCCATAATCAATAATAGTGGCACTCATTTCTGCAACAGGGCATTCACCAAGTTGTTGGAATAATATGGCGTTTGCCATAAGGTTTCCGCACCATTTCACCGGCAAATAAGTGGCATGTGGAAGTTTAGAACAGAGAGAAAAAAAGTTCTTACAAAAGGAGTGAACTCCACCCAAACAGATTGGCAAGAAGGCTAGATGATGCACTTTAGACGTACTGCACAACGTTTAAAACTCCAGTTAGAGTGTCGCCATATAAGTTTGTGTTTGGTAAGGTGTGCCATCTACCTGTAGAGCTTGAACGTAAGGTCTTTTAGGCACTGAGATAGCTAAATTTTGAACAAGAAGTAGGGGCCACGAGTGATAAAATTGTATGAGCTTGATGAGTTCTGCTATAATGCTTTCGGGAGTACAAGGAAAGAATGAAAATGATGCACGACAAGAACATTCTTGAGAGAAGTTTTGAGCCCGGTGACCAAGTGTTGCTATATAATTCAAGATTGAGGTTATTCTTGAGCAAGTTGAAAATGAAGTGGTCAGGCCCGTTTTGAGTGGTACAAGTAACTCCACAAGGTAGGGTTGAAATTGAATCAGAGGATGGAACTATTAACTTGTAAGTGACTGGAAAAAGATTGAAGCACTATCTTGGTGCGATAAATGAGGAAAAAATAGTTTCGATAATACATTTGAGTGACTTGAAAAGGGGGTTGCATCGTGCTGTGATGTTAAATCAGGTGCTTCTCAAGAGGAAAGCCGAGGTTTATAATACATATATATAAATAAAAAAGAATGAAAAAGATTAAAAGAGTCGTTACACGATGTTAAATAAGGCGCTTAATGAGAGGCAACTCATTTTTCTTGACTTTTATTCATATTTTCTATTTGTTTTAGTTATTAATGTTATTGGCATCATTTGACGTGTTTTGATGAGTTGTGGAGGGAAATTCACATGGATATAGAAGCTCGAGGTGAATGGGAATCTAAAACATAGAGAAAATTTGCAAAAAAGGGACTAAAAAGAACCCTCACCTAGGCTCGCCAATGAGAACGCATAGCAACACATGAGCGTCCCAGGCGAAGGATGAATTTCTGCAAAACAGTGATGTCAAATAGATTGCAATCCATATTGCATGCACAAAAGAAGAAAATATTGAAAGGCTCACCAAAGTGGATGCATAGAGAGAAGTTAAACGTGTGCAAGTAAGTATTAAAGATAAAAGAACTGAAGCCCTCTTCCCAGAAATTAAAAGACCAAATTTACCCTTTTCTTTACTTCTCTCATCTTTCGCTATCGTGTTGCTGCTGTCTCCCTTCTCTTAATATCTGTAACTATTCCAGTAAAGCAATATATGCAATTCTTGTCTCTCTCTAAGCTTTCTCATTTCTTCATTCTCACTCTACTCGTCTTCTCTCATCCCCCTAAGCAGTGATTTTATGATTTGATATTATTTTTGTGATAAGGTTTCATGAAGCTACTATAATCCTAGAACGAGAAGTTTAACTCCACATAGACATGGAGAAATTATAATAAATCATTCAAAGAAAAACATAAAAATAAATAAGTATGAAGAAGAAAAGATTAAACTAAAATTCTTACACCTCCTGAGCGGCATCTCGCTCTTCCTGGGTCAAAAGTTGTGTTAAAATAGGTGTAGAATTTTTTTTAAAATAAAATAACTGAGTTCAAAATATATTAGAAAAAATTATAATTTTAGTTGGGCTGTCGCGACGCAGTGGGTGTCGCTCTAGGTGTCGTGGCAATGTAATATGGCAGTAGCACAAATTATTCGTTGATTATTGTGGTTTTCATCTGATGCCACGTAAAGAAATTGTCCATTTTTTTCACTGCCATGCAATGCGCTTTCTTATTCACGTTCAAGGTGCTGCTGAGGTATGTTTTCTTTCTTCTTTAATTTCAAATGTTAATTTCAATTCAAGTTCAATTCCAACCAATCATTACGGCATAATATTAAAATCATTGGTTCATAATTGATGTCTCCCACCTTGTTCACTTCTTATTTTTTTCCTTTTTTTCTTTTCTTTCCACTTTTTGTCCAATTTTACTTTAATTTTTTTTTATCTTTACATCTTTTTATTACTACACATCAGAAATATAATATTAAGCACAAATTATTATAATATGTACTTGAAAGACGATTAAAAGTTCTAAAATGTGTAATGAATAATAGCTAAATATATGTAATTTTGGTTTCACATCAACACTCCACACTTAGATTCTTACTCGTTCTCGAGCAATCATTAAAGCTCATCTCAATAAATCAAACTAGGAATATCACCCCTTTTGTTGAAACCAATAATTAAGCCATACAACCACTCACAACATCAAGTATGCTTTCCGGTTATCGTGCAAAATATACAAACAAACAACAAATATTTAACATCCTAACCTCAAAGACGAACTCTAACTCATCAAATTTAGGCTTGCTCACCTACTCTATCAAAGAAAACTAATAACATTACCTATCTATCATGAAATAAGTGTCCTCACAAAAATAACTAGTCCATCTATTCAATTAAAGAATCAAATATAAATTAAGGACTTAACATCAAAGCATAACTCTTGCACTCACAAAGAACCATAAGATTGCCCATTATGTACATCTTCACTTATTAAGTATGCTCGAATAGAATCAAATAAAATTTTAATGAATTGTAATGTTGGCTAGGAGATGGGTAGAAAAACTATATAATAGTGACATATACTTTCCTAAGCATTTTGCACTTTTAAGACTTTATCACACATTATTTTTATCGATTTATTTTCAGCCCTCTCTTCATCAATTATTTCACTAGTAATTCTCATCATATCAAGAATGCTTCAATCTTTCTTCTTTTTCAAGCAATTTTTTTCCATTTTTTTTCGTATCACATTCTTTCAAAGAGTGCCTTTTTCATCACAAGTAACTATAATTGGTCATCATCGCACTCGACCATCAATTTTCTTTAGATCAAATAATTTTATCACAGTCTATGCAACAATGCTCAAGGAAGCAAGGTGCAAAAACTAGGGGTTCAATTAAAGGACCAAGGAAAAAATACGGCTATCAAACGACAGGCTACAGGCTCAAAGGGCTAACTAGTGGTATCAATATCTGAGTAGGCTAAAATTCACAATACATATAAAAAGAAAAACCTATTATCATCTTTTAAACAAATCAACACTTTTTTATTTTGCTTTAATAACTTGCAATGCAAGTTCTGGACTAAGATGCAAAACATGGAATATGTAAAAAAATTCTCACCTCTCATGATACAAGTATCAATCAAGATGGAGTAATTCTATTTCTAAGATAGACATGGTCATATCGAACTATAAAATAAGAATAAACTATATATAAAGTCACTACCCTGAGCCTAGGTGTCAGAAAATTTATTATTTTGTTAATACTCAAGCACTCACAGGAAAATACTACTCAAACTCAGGCCTAAATATGTTTATATCAAATACTAATTAAAGTCATGCTTTGTCCTTAAAGCAATATATAAGATTAAAAAAAGGGTTAGAGATACTCCATGAGGCCCTCTAGGGCCTGGCTAACATCATGTTTCTTCACTTTCCATCAAGGATCGCATGACCCTATACTTAAGATCAAACGTTCTCTTTAGCTTCAATTTTGTGCACTAAAACTTTTCAAAAAATATGACACTATAAAAATAAAATAAAAAGCTACACTATTACAAATTTGGCTGTCTCCCGATAAGTGCCTCAACATCCCCAAATATGTCTTACCCCACAAGTGCTCTCTCCAATGGATCTTTTGATGAAATCAGTGGCAGCTCTAAATCCATGTTTATTATTGTAATGGTGGACAACTCCTCATAGACTGCGGGTAGTTTCTTTTCTTGATAAACATTGAAAACTTTTACCTTATTATGTGCTCTTATAGTCAACTTCCCAGCTGCAACATCGACCAAAGCTTTGCATGTAGCTAAGAATGGACGTCACAAAATAAATGGGACCTTTGGGTCTGGATCAAAGTCTAAGATGACAAAATCCACCAAAAATATGAGTGAGCCAATTTGCACCAATACATCCTCTATCACTCAGTCCGTGTCACATCTCGGGACCAGGCCCTGGACGTAACGGGCAAACCCAGACCAATGAAGGTCTGAAAAGACCCCTTAGCATAACATCATGAGCATATTCAATAAAATATTTGCGGAAGAAAGACCCATTTGAGAAAACTATTTAAAAATATAATTTAACAGTTTACCAAGTGTTGGGAATAAAATACTCAAAATAACATCTACATAGGTTCACGAAGCCTCTAACATAAGAATGAAACATCAATGCTGGGAGATGATCTTGAAAATACCATAACTGAAAATCAGAGTCAAAATAAAGATGTAAATCGCCTTTCGGAAGATGGAGGGCTCACCACTTGCTGACGTTGTCCTGAACGATCCTAATACTGCACAGTACCATGAGAAGTGTCTTGGAAACTATATCATGAAATGATGTAGCGTCCGAGGACGGTCAGTATGATGAGTACTGGTATGCAATCCAGGGAAAGGGACATAACAACTTATAAAGCAAGCCATAGGAAACGTAATGTAAGTCATAATAGAAAATAAAATATGGGGAAAGTATTCAAAACATTTCATGAAAATAGTTCATTAACATTACTTCTGAACTAGATAGTATCACTGACAATATTTTCACCACGGGCTATGTGGGTCCGACCACAATTCAATTGGCAGAGCCCCCAATCCAAGTTTGTCGCAGGATCGAAGAATTAGATCATAATCACATCATATACTGCATACAACTGAGCGAGTCAAGCATACAATGGTTGTCCATATTTTAGGATAATATTATACCTGCGTCAGTAAAATACTGTTTCAGGTAATGAGCCCCATTTGACTCATACCTTCTCGGTTAACAATCTGATTCTCTTAAGCCCATCTTTTAGCATTTCATAGGCATTTAAGAAAAAAGTTCATTAGGGACACTTAACATTCTTAAGGCATTCATAAATTGGTATCGTCATACAAGGACTTGCAAGTCGTACATATCATATTATTCCATCATCGTTCATACATCATTTGTCCCATCATTTTAAAGGGACTTAAACATATTTAACATATCCCTCAAAGATTGACAAATTTCATAATTAATAAAAAATACTTTCCAAACCGAGGGATGTAAAAATCCTTTTTCTTTCCGTCAAAAGCTAACATTTAAATAGTAAAATAGTTTATAAAAGAATCATGACTTTGTGACTTTAAATTTGTCCCAAAATTCCCTTTCATATAATTAGGGTTTCATACTTCAAATAATAATACTCCATTCTCAAGTATATTTAGTAACAAAAGGGCAATTTCATAAAAAGGGTTTGAAACTTTAAGTAAGTTCTCCTTTCGAAAATCGTTAAACAAATCCACATTCAAAACCATTGTAACTATCACTTTTGTAGTTTAGGAAAATCAACTACTAATATACTTAATTGAAAGAGGATTGTTCAACATACCTTGGAGAAAAAGATGGTGGAGAGGAATTCTTGGGATAAAAACCCTAGCCTTAGATTTTCTTGAAAACCTTAAGATTTTTTTGAAGAATCTTGTTAGGAATTAATATCTAACGATTAGAAAGAATTTGGAATACCTTGAAATACATGAGGGGAATGTACCTTGGTGTTGGAGACTGAGGAGAGGAGAGAAAACTAACTCAGGGCTTGAAAGAAGAGAGAAGAATGAGAATTTTCGGAAAAAACAACATAAGGGTGCTTATATAGCATTTTTGTGTGCGCGGCCGTGCAGATGGCAACTTGACCACGTGCTGGTCGCGTAGCAATGGCAGTAGTACTGCCTTCCCCGCGTGGGCGCGTGGCGGATACCTTGTTCATGTGATCGGCCACGCAGATCGAGCAGTGTCTAGTATAATGAGCATAACATTTTTACTCGGGACTCAAATCGATGCGCGGTTAGTGGCGTTGGAAAGAATACTAAAAAACCTTTAATTTGGTGGGTCATGGGCTATGTAACTCTTCATGTAATGGGAGAAATGATCGTTTGAAGTTGACCCTTTTAGAAAGTTATACGAAAACTTAGTCGGTAGAGAAACTTTCAACTTACCTTGTGCTAGAGGTTCCTTAGGACCTTAATTCCCATCCATAACACTTCCCACATGTATGAATTGATTCTAACACCGAGATACAATAGAATTTATTGGGTTTGGACCCACTACATGCTTAGAACGGTTTCAAACTTAGCCCAAAAAACTTGAGATGTTTCAATATCTCCCCCTTGGGATCATTCGTCCTCGAATGATGGGTAGGGACTTATTGAAGCCATACAAGTAAAGAAGTAAAGGATATAACTTTACATCAAGAATTCTCTTTTAAACAAAGATAGGAAGACATCAAGAGGCACTTTATGACAACATCAAGCAAATCGTGTGAGTAGGAATCGTGAGACATATGAGACTTGGTATAGACATGATCTAGGAAATAAGTTTTATGAAACATGATCATACTAACGTAAGACATGAAATTTTGAAAATCATATGCATGAATTGAGATTGATACATGACATGAAATAAGATATTTGTTGGACGTATAAATAGAAGTATCCCCACCTTAAATGATATAGCTAATAGCCTTTAGATTTAGCAACACCTTTCAACTATATAACTTTCTCTGAATACTACACATCACCACTTACGACATGAAATTTTCACATTGGCGCATATAGCTACTAAAGTCTGCATCTAATATCTTGCTTTCACCCTGTTCAAGCCTAACTTGAAGGCATAAAGTGCTACATCTAATGTGATCCTACGAGCCTAAATTACAAGATTTTATACGCCATACCCCTATAGGAACCTTCTTCACTAAGCGTGATCAGCCCTTAGGTTTATTCCAAATTCGTCAAAGTCTCTTTTTACATCTAGATTTATCCTCCAAGAATACTACTTATCCTTATCACTTTAATCAATCAAGCTCAATATTTAACGAGAAGTCACTTGCCACAAGAAGTAATTTCCCACAAGTATCCAACATCACCTTCAAGCCTATTACTATATTCTCTTCCCGGCTTATATGCAGCTAAAACTATCAAAGAAATCTCTCAAGAATCCCCAAAATCAACAATTCTTGAACTCCTACAAGGAGACACCATATATTCTTATCTAACTATTACACATAACTAATCCTCATCTCGCATCTCATCCACACTTAACAACTTAGGTGGCACAGTCATATTGTAGCCACCACTAAAGGGGAACATCTACTACTAATCATCTGCGCCACTAGTTAGCTTCCTTTATTGACACTTTCCCCCCAACACAAGCTAAAATCTTTGGTTTTTTTACTAGAGGAATAGATCGAGAGCATGAACTGCATTACATGAAAATAGAGGCCTAACTCGTGATCACAAACATGGAGTATGAACTGAACATATTTAATAAGAGCATGAGCATTGGGGATATACATGGATGTTGTTCAATCTTGACTTATACTTAGCATGACCTTTTCATGAAAGATGAGATCTGGGGAATCTGATGCGATGAACATGGGTACTTCATATATACTAAACACACAAGATGCTAACTGAGGGTTGTTCTGAACAATATATGCCATAACCATACATAACCATAAAGGGTGGACGTACATAGGGCTTAAAGAAAGAAAATCCAAAAGCATGAATCTTTCAAGAAGTCTGATCTGAGTATGTGCATGATTTCAATAGTCGGTTTGGGTATATCATGAAGCTTGAGTTTATAGGACTCAGAATAACATGAGATATGGGTTTATGAATCATAAGCATCATAACCTAGACCTTGGATCCCTAGAACCTTAGAGAATTATTTATTCCGCTGAGGGACGCTATCACTTCCAGTTCAAGGGACAGAGCATGGACCAGAGATTACATAGAAATTTTTGTCCCAGACATAGGCATAGTTCAAAAGCATGATACATGGATAGAGTGTCTTCTTAAGCTGAAGTATAAGAAATATGCTATAATAAGAGCGGGTCACTATGGCACATATCATAACTCTCTTCTGACGATGGCACGTATCATCACCACTAGAAGCTCAAGGCTTTCCTTGGTTCAACACTTCATCATCTCCCCCTTAGCACAAAGGTCACTATCTTAGGCCTGTGAACCTGTGCTGTAAAAAGATCTATGAGTATAACACTCGACACTGCGGGGTATCACTATACACATGAATACCAGTCTAATCCAGATATTACATTTAAAAAAATATCAACTCCTTTCTAAGCCATACTCTTCAGAGACACTATTCTTAACTTACTCCAACCTTTATAGTCAAAATATTAAAGCTTAGATTTGTTGGGCGCACACATCCACGTTCTCTAATACTTAAAAATCTACTCTTCACTGCTTAGTCTACTAGAATTTATCTAACTTCATATCCGCCCAATTCAACGAATCTTAAAATTATACAAAGAGACTCAAAATGTCCCTTTAGATCCATAATTCCCTCAATTCCATTGCAATGGACGCCAAATACTAACTACTTAGCCTCTTCCATATAAAGTAACTCAAGAACACTAATCAGGAAAAACCTAGCACTTAACAACTTACAACCTAATCTAACAACATATTACCTCCGGTACAACTTATTCTTATAAACTTAAGGCTCTTATTCATCTAATGACTTAGCCACAATTCACTATTTCAATACTAGTCCTCATATAAACTATGATTACACATTCCAACATTCCATAAGTTATCAACCTAAGTTCTCCCACGCACCATGTCACACCTACTAGATCAGTCTCATAAAAGTAACATTATTATCCCCAAATATCATCCCTTCTATATCGGTGACCATCCGAACTCAAGCTTAGTGTTTAACACTAGGTGAGGTTTACATCACATATTAGAATGCTATTCAGGCATACAACTACCAGATAAAACCAAGACACACCAACCTACCAAAACTTTGACAGAGTGGTCGATCTTAATTCCTTCCTCAACATAACTATGGCTTACAAGCACAATCTCCCTCACAACATTACCACCGCACCATAACATTCTGAACACATCTTCTCACCTACTATATTGAATCACAACTACTAGATAAAATTTAAGAAACTCTAGTTCTACTAAAACCACATAATATGGATAGTCGATCTTAATCTGACAATATAACCCATTATAGTCCATTAACATGCTAATCTTTCTTACATCACATCTACTTACCCATTCATACATTTAGACTACCTTCATAGTTCTATATGCATCGATAAGTCTCCCTCTCCAAGCTTCCCCATACTGAAGTCTAAATTTATAAATTCTTAACCACTCTATCCTCACTTAGTGGGTACAAGACTCTAGCTACATTTTTTGATCATTTACTACCTGCACTCTCTAGCTTCTAAACTTATGAATCCATATATCCTTGTCCTTGGGATCATATCATTACACATCTTATAACACCCTAGTTTATGCTTTCTCTCGAGTGGAAATACTATCCCAACACTCGCGTACATACCTTTCCCCTTTGAGCGTGATAGCTGGAACAAGATTTTTGAAAGGGTTTGAAAACACTCAAATGCCTGATTCATGAAAATAGGGGTTTACTCTTAGGATCAATAGACTTTGATGCACTAATGGACTCCTCTCAAGTCCTTGTGCAGTTTTGTAACCTTTTGGATGACTCATCGTGATTGGATTACATCATAAGGAGTCTTAGCTTTGTACTTCTATCACCTCGAATATAAGGCATAGCCAGTGAAGTTAGAGCAGAGTAGGAATCTAGATAAGTTTCTTATAAACAACACTTTTGCATGATCTGGAGAATGAATGAATAGGAAACATTTCCTAAATGCCCCATTGCCTCCTGATTATAAGTATGGTGCACAACACACTTATAAGTAAGACTCTACTAGACACGGCTTTGTAGACACCCTTGGACCATGAACTGTGCTCTGATACCAAGTTTATCACGCTCGGGGACCAGGCCATAGACGTAAAGGGCAACCCAGACAAATAAAGTCCTAAGAAGATCCCTTAGCATAACATCATGAGCATATTCAATAAAACATTTGCAGAAGAAAGACCCATTTGAGAAAACCATTTAAAAATATAATTTAAGAGTTTACCAAGTGTTGGGGATAAAACATTCAAAACAACATCTACATAAGTCTATGCAGCCTCTAACATAAGAATGAAACATCAATGCCGGGACACGACCCTGACAATACCATACTGAAAATCAGAGTCAAAATAAAGATGTAAATTGCCTTTCGAAAGATAAAGGGCTCACCACTTGCTGACATTGTCCCAAACGATCCTAATATTGCACAGTACCATGAGAAGTATCTTGAAACCTACATCATGAAATGATGTAACATCCGAGGACGGTCAGTACAATGAGTACTGGTATGTAACCAAGGGAAAGGGACATAACAACTTATAAAGCAAGTCATAAGAAACGTAATGTAAGTCATAATAGAAAATAAAATATAGGGCAAGTATTTAAAATATTTCATGAAAACTGTTCATTAATATTACTTCTGAACTAGATAGTATCACCGATATAATTTTCACCATGGGCTATGTGGGTTCGACCACAACTCAATCGGCGGAGCCCCTAATCCAAGTTTGTCACAAGGATCGAAGCATTATATCATAATCATATCATATACTGCATACAACTGAGCAAGTTAAGCATACAATGGTTTTCCATGTTTTAGGAAAACATTATACCCATGTCGGCAAAATACAGTTTCAGGTAATGAGCCCCGTTTGACTCATACCTTCTCGGTTAACCATCTAATTTTCTTAAGCCTATCATTTAGCATTTCATAAATATTGAAGCAAAAAGTTCACTAGGGACACTTAACATTCTTAAGGCATTCATAAATTGGTATCGACATACGAAGACTTGCAAGTCATACATATCATATTATTCCATCATCGTTCATACGTCATTTGTCCCATCATTTTAAAGGATTTAAACACATTTAACATATCCCTCAAAGATTGACAATTTCATAATTAATAAACAATACTTTCTAAATCGAGGGATGTAGAAATCCTTTTTTCTTCTGTTAAAAGCCAAGATTTAAATAGTAAAATAGTTTACAAAAGAATCATGACTTCGTGACTTTAAATCTGCCCCAAAAAACTTTTCATATAATTAGGGTTTCATACTTCAAATAATAATTCTCCATTCTCAAGTATATTTAGTAACAAAAGGGCAATTTCATAAAAAAGGTTTGAAACTCAAGTAAGTTCACCTTTCGAAAATCATTCAACAAATCCATATTCAAAACCCTTGTAAATATCACTTTGTAGTTTAGGAAAATCAACTACTAATATACTTAGTTGAAAGAGGATTGTTCAACATACCTTTGAGGAAAAGATGGTGGAGAGAAATTCTTGGGATAGAAACCCTAGCCTTCGCTTTTCTTGAAAAACTTAAGATTTTTGTGAAGAATCTTGTTAGAAATTCATAACCAACGATTAGAAAGAATTTGAAATACCTTGAAATACATGAGGGAAACGTACCTTGGTGTTGGAGAGTGAGGAGAGGAGAGAAAACCAACTCAGGGCTTGAAAGAACAAGATTAATGAGAATATTCAGAAAAAATGACTTAAGGGTGCTTATATAGCATTTTTATATGCGCGGCCGCGCAGATGGCGCCTTGACCGTACGCTGGTCATGCAGCAATGGAAGTAGTATTGCCTTCCCCATGTGGCCGCATGACGAATACCTTGTTCGCGTAGCCAGCCGCACAGACCAAGCAGTGTTTAGTAAAATGAGTATAACTTTTTACTCGGGACTCGGATAGATGCACGGTTGGTGGAGTTTGAAAGAAGCCTAAAAAAACTTTAATTTGGTGGGTCATGAGTTACATAACTCTTTATGTAATTGGAGAAATAATCATTTGAAGTTTACCCTATTAGAAAATTATACGAAAAGTTAGTCGGTAGAGAAGCTTTCAACTTAACTTATGCTAGAGGTTCCTTAGGACCATAATTCCCATCCATAGCACTTCCCACACGTACGAATTGATCCTAACACTGATGTACAATAGAATTTATTAGGTTTGAACCCCACTACATACTTAGAATGATTCCAAATCTTAGCCCAAAAAACTTAGGGTGTTACAATCTGGTCTAGCAAACGATCAGTCAACTAATGCATTTCTTCAACTAAAGTGGGATCACCAATGCATTTCTTCAACAAGGATATTTGGAAGACTGGGTGCGCCGATGCTAAGTCTGCGGGTAACTCTAACTCATAAGCCAACTTGCCAAATCTCCTCAAAATCCTATAAGGACCTACATTTAGGGACTAAGCTTCTCCTTCATACCAAACCTCATCACACCCTTCATGGGTGACTCCTTAAGTAAAACCCAATCATCAACCATAAATTCTAGCTCTCTTCTTCTCATATTTGCATAGGATTTCAAACGACTTTGAGACATTTTCAACCTCTCCCTAATAAGCTCAACCTTTGCCATAGTCTTATGGACTGAATCTGGCCCTATCAATATTGCTTCACCTACATCAAACTAGCCTATAGGTGATATACACCTCTGCCTATAAAGTGCCTCATATGGAGCCATCTGAATGCTAGAGTGAGAACTGTTATTATAGGCAAACTCTATAAGAGGTAAGTGATCATTCCAATTACCTCTGAAATCAATAACACAAGCCCTAAACATATCCTTTGAGGTCTGGATGGTATGCTCTGAGCATGAGCATTGAGGATATACATGGATGTTGTTCAATCCTGACTTATACTTGGCGTGACCTTGTCATGCAAGATGAGATCAGGGAAATCTGATGTGATGAACACGTGTATTTCATATATACTAAACACACGAGATGCTAACTGAGGGTTGTTCTGAGAAAAGACTTGCCATAACCATCCATAACCATAAAGGGTGGACGTACACAGGGCTTAGAGAAAGAAAATCCAAAAGCACGAATCTTTCAAGAAGTCTGATCTGAGTATGTGCATGATTTCAATTGCCATTTTGGGTATATCATGAAGATTGAGTTTATAGGACTGAGCATAACATGAGATATGGGTTCATGGATCATTAGCATCGTAACCTAGACCTTGGATCCCTATTACCTTAGAGTATTATTTATACCGCTGAGGGACGTATCCCTTCCAGTTCAAGGGACAGAGCATGGACCAGAGACTACATAGAAATTTTGTCCCCAGACATAGGCATGGTTCAAAGGCATAATACATGGATAGAGTGTCCTCTTAAGCTGAAGTATAAGGAATATGCTAGAATATGAGTGGGTCACTATGGAACGTATCATAACTCTCTTCTGAAACTCATCACCACTAGAAGCTCAAGGCTTTCCTTGGTTCAACACCTCATCATCTCCCCCTTAGCACAAAGGTCACTATCTGAGGCCTGTGAACATATGCTGTAAAAAGGTCTATGAGTATAACACTCGGCACTGCGGGGTATCACTATACACATGAATGCCAGTCCAATCCAGATATTACATTTGAAAAAATACCAACTCCTTTCTAAGCCTTACTCTTCAGAGACACTATTCTTAACTTACTCCAACCTCTATTGTCAAAATATCAAAGCTTAGCTTTGTTGGGCGCACACATCCACGTTCTCTAATACTTAAAAATCTACTTTTTACTCCTTAGTCTACTAGCATTTATCTAACTTCATATCCGCCCAATTCAACGAATCTTAAAATTATACTAAGAGACTCAAAATGTCCCTTTAGATCCACAATTCCCTCAATTCCATTTCAATGGATGCCAAATACTAACTACTTAGCCTCTTCCATATAAAGTAACTCAAGAACACTAATCAGGAAACACCTAGCACTTAACAACTTACAACCTCATCTAAGAACATATTACCTACGGTTCAACTTATTCTTATAAACTTAAGGCTCTTGTTCATCTATGTTTTAGCCACAATTCACTATTTTAATACTAGTCCTCATATGAACTATTATTATACATTCAAACTTTCCATAAGTTATTAACCTAAGTTCTACCACACACCATGTCACACCTACTAGATCAGTCTCATAAAAGTAGCATTACCATCCCCAACTATCATCCCGTCTATGTCGGTGACCATCTCTGTTACCAAGTTTATCACACTCCGGGACCAGGACCTAGACGTAACGGGCAACCCAGACCAATGAAGGCCTGAGAAGACCTCTTAACATAACATCATGAACATATTCAATAAAATATTTGCGAAAGAAAGACCCATTGGAGAAAACCATTTTAAAATATAATTTAAGAGTTTACCAAGTGTTGGGAATAAAACATTCAAAACAACATCTACATAGGTCTATGAAGCCTTTAACATAAGAATGAAACATCAATGTCGGTACATGACCTCGACAATACCATAACTAAAAATCAGTCTCAAAATAAAGATGTAAATCGCCTTCCGAAAGATGGAGGGCTCACCACTTGCTGACATTATCTTGAACGATCCTAATGTTGCACAGTACCATGAGAAATGTCTTGGAACCTATATCATGAAGCGATGTAGTATCCAAGAACGGTTAGTACGATGAGTACTTGTATGCAACCCAAGGAAAGGGACATAACAACTTATAAAGCAAGTCATAAGAAACGTAATATAAGTCATAATAGAAAATAAAATATGGGGAAAGTATTCAAAACATTTCATAAAAATCATTCATTAACGTTACTTCTAAACTAGATAGTATCACCAACATCATTTTCACCATGGGCTATGTGGGTTCGACCACAGCTTGATCGGTTGTGCCCCCAATCTAAGTTTGCTGCAAGGATCAAAGCATTAGAACATAATCACATCATATACTGCATACAACTGAGCGAGTCAAGCATACAGTGACTGTCCATGTTTTAGGACAACCTTATACCCACATCGGCAAAATACAGTTTCAGGTAATGATCCCCGTTCATCTCATACCTTCTCGGTTAATTATCTAATTCTCTTAATCCTATCTTTTAGCATTTTATAAACATTTAAGCAAAAATTTCATTAGGGACACTTAACTGTAATGACCCTTCCGGTTATTTCCACGTATATGTTTTCCTTGTACCGTTAGAGCTTGTTTGTAGTGCCCCCAAGTCATTTAAGGCTTGTCGGGACTGGTAGTTCAGTGTTGGGGCCATTTGTTTGGTCGTATGATAAGTTTTGAAGTCAAGCAAGTCGGCAAAAGTTATCGTAAGTTTCCTCAATAAATTTTCTGAACTTTGGGTAAAATGTCTTAGAGCTTTTCTCTCAATATATAAAGAGTTAGAAGTCCCCCAAAATACCAAATCGAAGGTCTACGAGTCTAGTTTCCAACTCATAAAACCTCACATCCAACTGATCTCGGAGTAAAACGTTATGACTGTTTTACCGCAGACTGTCTGGCAGTAACCGGGTCGCGAACCGAGTCGGGTCAAAATCGATTTAAAGCCTCAACTTCACGTTTTAAAATGCCATTTCAGTTCTGAAACAGTGAGAAACATAAGGGAGGGTTCCAAGAGAGTTCTTGAGTATCAAAATCGTGCGTACTTGAAAATATTTAATTTAAAAGTTGAACGTGGTAGAAAGTTATATTTTTATTGCCTTCCTAAAATACTTTTGTTACGAGATATTCGTGTATGTATCTATTTTACAAGAGTCTTATAATTTATTAGTATTTTAACGGAGATAGTAGACTTAGTTATGTTGAAAATTATTATTATAATATAGTAAGTTTTATTTGAAATAGTTTCCTATTTATTATGATATATTCAAAAAGTTATATTTATCTTACCATGAATATATGCAATACCCGAATATATACATAATGGGATAAAAATGAAATTGTGGTTCCACTCCACTCCACATGGAGGTGGAAGGGGTGGACAGTAACCTCTAATACAATTGAGGTAATGCCACTTGCCCTTATGAGTCAACACTTAATTGTTTAATATAGGATACATAATTAATTTATGTTAGGCAGAAAGAGATAATCTTCTATTCTCATCTATATATATGTTTCTTCCATTTTCACATTCATTTTTGCATTGTGAGTAGTATAGTCTCTTTTCTGTTAACATGCTTCATAAAAATATATGTACGCATATGTTTAAGAAGAGTTATTGTGGCGCTATATTTTGATCTTCGGAAGGAAATTAATTATCTACGTCAAGTTATTCAAGCTCGAGTTCGAGTTTAATTTCGTGTTGGAGCTTTTTCGGAGAGGTTCAAGCTTGTCATCGGACGACAGGTAGGTTATGGTTTAAAATCCCTAGACTTAGCATATATCGGATAAAATTGTACTAGCTTTCATCCTTGGGTTGGATTATTAGGTTGGTACCACAGACCTCGATCGTTTTATTCATGTCCACCTACTTTTGTTCCTCCGTTGCTTGTAGTACTTGCCGATATATTTTATTTACCCTTATGGTCCCGTGAGACCTTGTTGACTCTGGAACATAGAAGGTGAGATTTTGGGAATGTCCGCGAGTTCCGGGTATAGAATTATCCTTCTAGGCTGGTTATGCTTGCTGAGTAGCTATGGGCCTGTGCAGGGTCGATAGGTTGATTGTGAGTTGCTGTGCAGCTATTGTGTGTGATCATACCATTTCCATGCATATAAAGAGGTTTTATCCATTTTTTACTATGTTTTGGGCTTTGGGCCTACTGACACTATTTTTTAAACCTTGCATGGCCCCGGGGGCCCATTTTTTATGAAAATGAATTGGAAATGGTTTGATTTAACTTGTGAATATTCTTGGGTAAAAGAAGGTAAAATTATGATTTATATTACGATTAACGCTAGACTCGGCAGGGCCGGGGTGCTAGTTGAGTTTTCTTGCTACCTGAGATAATTTTAGCCTCGGTCGGACCGAGCACCCGAGATGACTTTCTACTGTTTATACCCGATTATGCCCGGGCACCCTTGGAGGGGTTTTTGAGATATTTTCCTACTACTTTAGTCCTGGACAGGGTCTGGGCATGCATATTAGAGACTGGGTCTCTATCTTGAACCTAGACTTGCTTCCGGACGACATGTTTTGATACTGAGTTTTAGTATGGGGTCAGGGACCTCCATGGACCTTGCCATTCGGGCCTGGGGCTTTGGGCTGCGTGTGCCAGAGGAAGGGTATACGGTGGAGTAGAGGTATACGGGCAGTGTCCTTTCATGGAACCTACCTGCTGGGCCGGATCGGCATCGGAGGAGGTATATACAGAGATACCATTTCACTTGAGATCTTCATGCATCATATCATTCATTGTTTGAGGCTGCACCCTTGTTTGTTGTTTGTTGATTGTACGCTCCGGTAGTATGGGATGCCGGATGGTTTGTTTTCACTTGTTTGTGTTCCCCGGTTGTATAGGCGGCCGGGGGACTGTAGCTAGACTCTTGCTATTTACTTATAGAATTGTTCCCCGTTACGGTTAAGTATGAAATTGGTTCCTGCTAGACTGTTAGTTTTGGATTTGAGATTGATATGATTAGTTGAGTTTGATTCATGTCTCTGAGCATGCCTATCATTACTCTTTCCCTCTTCTTGCACTTGAGGTTACCGGTATACCGTCCATTTTGTAAACTTATTATGTATACATTGTTATTGCAAGGACCCCAGGTGCGTGTTTCTTACTTTCACCTGTGCCTATGGTGTGTATATTCTGCTTGCTGGCCTCACATGTGGTTCTGTTGACTTCCCTCTGAGCTAGTTTCTGTGTACCTTTTTCGTTGATTTCTGTGACTACTTGCTTCTGTTCTGTCTGCTACTACGCTTTTATCTTATATGTGCCCATTCGGCCTATGATACCTACTGGGTACCTTATGCTTCGCATTTGGTGCTCACCCTACCCCCTGCATCTTTGGGTGCAGATCCTAGCGTGGGCCTTCGCCGTTAGATCGCTGTGATTCTTGCTTGGAGATCTGTTGGGGACTACTTCAGACTGAGGGTGAGATCTTGGCGATCGGAGCTTAGCTTTAGTTTATCTTTTGCTTTATGTACTTTATTACCATTCAGAGACATCTGTATATCTTGTTCTGGATCGTTTGCACTCCATGTATGTAGTTTCGGCTCTATACTATGATACCAGGTCTTGGGGTTTGGTTTAGTTTCCGCATATGTATATATATATTCCTGTTATCTATTCTCTTCATCTTGTTCCCTCACTTTTGCTTATTAAACTACTCTCTCGCTTATTTGTTAGATAGTAGCCCATTAATAACTGTCCTGGGCTACGGGAATTGGTTCGCCTACTAGGGGGTTGTAGGTGCCATCATGACCGAGAAATTGGGTCGTGACAACTTGGTATTAGAGCTTTAGGTTCACCGGTGTCATCGGTATAGGAGCCAATGTCTAGTAGAGTCCTGCGGATCGGGGTGGAGACGTCCGTACTCAATCTTTGGGAGGCTACAGTGACATTTTAGTAAATTTGACTATTTCATTGCTTCTGTGTCGTGCGTGGAACCCTTGAAATTTTTGGAAATCTCATTTGTTCTACTTCATTCTTCCGCAGATGGTTCATACGAGATCATCGGCATCACGCGGAGATGAGCCTCCCTCTCCAGCTAAGGGTCGATGATGCCCTCGAGCAGTGGCACCTGCTAGGGCTGCTAGAGTGGAGATAGAGCCCGAGCGGCATGTGGATCAGGGGGCAGCCCAGGTACCGCCAGCTCCAGCACCAGATCCAGTACCAGCTCCAGCGCCAGCTCCAGTACCAGCTCCAGTGCCCACTTCTGTGCCATCTCTAGCCGCAGGTCAGTCTCCAGATATTCAGGGATTACTATTACAGCTTTTGGGTATGATTGGAGAGCGGCCTTCTGAGGTAGCGCAAATATCCACTCAGGGGGCAGCCCTGGGTGCACAGAGTTCAGGAGCGCAGCCTGCTACTACGGCTCCCCGTGCGGAGGTCATTCCGGTTCCATCAGTTGCACAATCTCTTGCTCCTCGCCCAGCTATGACAGAGTCAGAGTAGAAGGCATTGGGTAGGTTTTTGAGGTTAGCACCTCCGAGGTTTGCTGGTATTTCTGGACAGGATCCACATGACTTTATTACTACATGTGAGGAGATGTTGCATCATTTGGGTTTGTTGGAGACTCACGGGGTTGGTTATACTACCTATCAGTTAGGGGGCCCAGCGAAGTTATGGTGGAGAGCTCATATTGCTTGTAGACCACCATCGTCACCTCCTTTGACCTGGTCTGAGTTTTATGAGGACTTTATGGCCAAGTTCCTACCTCAGAGTGATCGTGAGCGTCGCAGGGAGCAGTTTACTCACCTTATGCAGGGGTCTACGACTGTCTCGGAGTATGAGACCCGTTTTCATCAGCTAGCACCATTTGGAGCTATGATCATTCCTACCGAGGCGGATAGGATTCGCAGATTTGTATGGGGATTGAGGCCAGAGATCAGGCAGCCAGCTGAGATATTGATTGCCGGTGGTCGGTCATTTCAGGCTATCGTAGACTATGCCCGCACTGTGGAGGACTTACATCGACATGATCAGGGGTCCAGAGATAAGAGGCCTCGACATCAGGGTGTCTACAGTGGTTCCAGATATGGTGGTAGAGGTCCTGGCCAGTGGAGCCGGAGTTATCAGCCACAGCAGCACCAGGGTCAGTCTAGCCGATTGGTTCAGGCTTCCCTTCAGACTTTCGGTAGTACCCAGTTCGAGCAGGGTCAGAGCAGCCATCATGGCTATAGCGGCCAGTCTTCGAGGGGTACAGTTTCTGGGGCATCAGGCCGTGGTGGTTATACGGGATCTGCTGGTTCATCTCGACCGAGTAGGCCGCCAGGGGCTTGTTTTACTTGTGGTGTATTTGGTCATTTTGCTAGAGATTGCCCTCAGCAGGGTACAGTTCAGTTGGCCAAGCCTTTACGAGCAGTTCAGCCCCCGGCTAGAGGGGGTGGTCATCCGAGTAGAGGTGGTGCTCCGCGAGGCAAAACAGGTGGTAGGGATAGCGGTCGGGCAGGTGGAGGTCGTCGTTTGTTTTACGCAGTCCCTAGGAGACCAGAAGCAGAGGCCTCAGATACTGTGATTACAGGTACAATTTCTATGTGCCATCAGTCGGTTATGGCTTTATTTGATCCTGGATCCACTTGTTCATACGTATTTGCCTACTTTGTGCCTTGTTTGGGGTTGGCTAGTGAGCCATTATCTGTTCATGTTTCTGTTTTTACCCCAGTAGGAGATTCTTTAGTAGTGGATCAGATTGTGAGATCTTGTATGCTATCTATTGGTGATTCAGAGACTTGGGGTGATTTGATGATTCTTGATATGCTAGACTTTGATGTGATACTGGGCATGGACAGGTTATCCCCTCACCGTGTGGTTTTGGATTTTTATGCCAAGACCATTACCATAGCTGTGCCCGGTGTATCCCCGGTTGTATGGCAGGGTTCTGTTAGCCATGCACCATCTGGGATCATCTCTTGTCTTCAAGCTAGGAAGTTGATTTCCCGTGGGTGTTTAGCTTATCTAGCATATGTCCGAGATGTTAGTGCTGACCCTACTTCTCCTGAGTCTGTTCCTGTGGTTAGAGACTTCCTCGATGTGTTTCCTACCGACCTGCCAGGCCTTCCACCTGAGAAAGATATTGATTTCGCTATTGATCTAGAGTTGGGCACTAGGCCCATTTCTATTTCTCCTTACCGTATGGATTCTGCTGAGTTGAGGGAGCTTAAGGAGAAGCTCCAGGATCTGTTAGCTAAGGGGTTTATTAGACCTAGTGTGTCACCTTGGGGTGCTCCTGTTCTCTTCGTGAAGAAGAAGGATGGGTCGATGCGCATGTATATTGATTATCGGCAGCTGAATAGGTGACAGTGAAGAATAGGTATCTGATGCCGAGGATTGATGATTTGTTTGACCAGCTTCAGGGTTCAGTCGTGTCTTCGAAGATTGATTTGAGGTCTGGCTACCATCAGTTGAGGATTAGGTCAGAGGACATCCCTAAGACAGCATTCAGGACACGTTATTGCCATTATGAGTTCGTGGTGATGTCTTTTGGGTTGACTAATGCCCCCGCAGCCTTTATGAACTTGATGCACAGGTTTCTTGGCCCGTATTTGGACTCATTTGTGATAGTGTTTATAGACGACATCTTGGTATACTCGCGTAGTAGAGATGAGCATGAGCAGCACTTGAGGGTTATACTCCAGACTTTGAGAGATCATCGGCTTTATGCCAAGTTCTCAAAGTGCGAGTTTTGGCTTGAGTCAGTTGCATTCCTAGGGCATGTGGTGTCTAAGGATAGGATTAGGGTTGACCCGGGAAAGATTTCTGCGGTTTGTGATTGGCCTAGACTTACTACTGCTACTGAGGTCTGCAGCTTTATTGGGTTAGCAGGTTACTATAGATGGTTCGTTGAGGGATTTTCTTCCATAGCAGCACCCTTGACTATGCTGACTAGGAAGGATGTTCCATTTCAGTGGTCGGACCAGTGTGAGGATAGCTTCCAGAGGCTTAAGGCCTTATTGACTTCAGCTCCAGTTTTGACTTTGCCGGTTGAGGGTCAGAGCTTCTCCGTGTATTGTGATGCTTCTGGGGTTGGTCTTGGTTGTGTATTGATGTAGCAGGGTCGAGTAATAGCATATGCATCGAGGCAGCTGAAGGTTCACGAGTGCAACTACCCCACTCATGACTTAGAATTGGCGGCAGTAGTTTTCGCGCTTAAGATCTGGAGGCATTACCTATATGGAGTTCACTGTGAGATCTTCACCGATCACCGTAGTCTTCAGTATATCACGAGTCAGCGAGAGTTGAACTCGAGGAAGAGGAGATGGGTCGAGTTACTGAAGGACTATGACTTCACTATTCTGTATCATCCGGGCAAGGAAAACGTGGTAGCGGATGCCTTGAGTCGGAGGGCAGTAAGTATGGGTAGCCTAGCTTCTCTTTCAGTTTTAGAGCGACCGTTGGCCTTGGACATCCAGTCCTTGGCTAACCGTTTGGTTAGGCTTGACTTGTCGGATTCTAGCAGAGTTCTCGCCAGTATTGAGGTTCGTTCTACCTTGGTTGATCAGATTTAGAGCCGTCAGTTTGAGGATCAGCAGTTGAGTGACCTTCGTGACCGGGTTGTTCAGGGTGAGACCAGTCGGGCTACTCTAGATTCAGATGGGGGTCTGAGGTTTGATAGTCGCCTTTGTGTTCCGAGGATTTAATGATTTGATTCACGTTGCATACTTCTGAGGCTACATTTGTAACAGATTGCTCCATTCACCCTGGCACAACAAAGATGTATAGAGACTTGAGGCAGCTTTACTGGTGGAGTGGTATGAAGCGGGATATAGCGGATTTCGTATCTCGGTGCTTGAACTGTCAGCAGGTTAAGTTCGAGCACATGAGACCTGGTGGTTTAATGCTGCGACTTCCCATTCCTGAGTGGAAGTGGGAAGGGATTACTATAGACTTTGTTGTTGGTTTGCCTCGTACTTCTCATGGGTTTGATTCCATATGAGTGATTGTTGATAGGCTGACCAAGTTAGCACATTTCTTGCCAGTTCAGACATCTTATGGCGCGGAGAGGTTAGCTCAGATCTACCTTCGTGAGATTGTTCGGTTGCACGGGGTCCCAGCTTCTATCATTTCAGACCACGGCACTCAGTTCACATCTCAGTTCTGGAGGGCTATTCAGCGAGATTTGGGTACAGAGGTTCATCTTAGTACCGCTTTCCACCCTCAGATAGATGGCCAGTCCAAGAGGACCATTCAGATTCTGGAGGACATGCTTCGGGCCTCTATTCTTGACTTTGGAGGTTCTTGGAATCAGTTTGTTCCCTTGGCAGAGTTTGCTTATAATAACAGTTTCCATTCGAGTATTGGCATTGAACCTTTTGAGGCTTTGTATGGCAGGAGTTGCAGATCACCGGTAGGTTGGTTTGATGGTTTTGATTCTAGGCCACAGAGTACAGATTTGCTTCGATATTCCTTAGATCAGGTCCGAGCAATTCAGGACAGACTTCGGGCAGCTCAGAGCAGGCAGAAGAGTTATGCTGATCGTAGGCTTTGTGCCTTGGAGTTTAGTGTCGGTGACTTGGTGTTTCTCCATGTATCGCCCATGAAGGGCGTGATGAGATTTGGTAGGCGGGGCAAGTTTAGCCCCAGGTACATTGG